>JANHFJ010005906.1:15183-25492 GCA_032468195.1 Cerberus rynchops
AGCCTATTATTTGTACATATTCTGGTACATTAATTCAGAGTGTGGTTTTTCAAATACCTCAGGTTGTGGTGAAACCCCTGGTTCTTGACTTAGAGAAGACAATAATTCTAATGGAATACCCCTATATTAATAAAATGTTCCTGTTATGTAAATGATTTCCAATCTATTCATCTTGAAGCTGCTGTGGAGGTGGGAAGAGCTCTGATCAGAGAAATATTCCCCTGCATTTGAAGTACGGCATAAAATGACCTCAGCAAGGATTTTAAAGACAATTGCTAGACAACCTTAGTATTCTAACAAATACTACACATCTAGCAAGCTATTTACTTTCAAAGCACCAACATTCTTCACTCTACTTCTGCATACTTGTTTCTCCTTGCAACCCATCCTTGCCTTTATCATGTTCATATTCTACTTCATATATTGCTTTTTGTCCTTTAAATCTTATCCTTCTTTCTTCCGGGATTTCATCAGCAGCACACAATCATAATGTACTTGGTCCTTGCCTTCTTCTCAATACATTCACCTTTTTAATATATTTGATTTGTGATTTGATTCTCATTCACTCTCTCTGTATGACCAAATCTCCACTTATCTATTTTGTACTAATAATTCACTTTTGCATTTAAATCCACGTTCATTCATTCAGCACTTAAATCATTCTTGACCTGACCTGTTTTTGCCTTACTACAAATTTAAGTACTCTATTCCTATTGTATTCAATTTACTTTTTATATTTGCTCTGCCATAGTCAATGCTCGCCTCTATATAACAAAGTGAACACAAACACATTTTTATACACATTTTTGCTTCTGTTGCAAACACTAAGACTTCACAAGATGGCTGCTGACTCTTTCATGTGTACCAATCTATGCACCATTTATCCATTTCTTTTCTATGATGGTAGGTGACAAATTCAAGTTATAAACATAAGCATTCCTTGTGCAAAAGGGATGTATCTACCATACAGCTTCAGAAGGCATGTATTTATTGTTTGTTACATATCAACTATCACAATCATCCAAAAGTTCCTCAGGTGATTTTTAAAAAATTCAATAAATAAGCCCTTATAAAAGACAAGTAAAAGATGAAGTAGGAGATATAAATATCAATTCATCAAATTACAGCAACCTGCAGCTCAAAATATCTCAAAATAACATGCCATTTAAAGAATTATCAATTCTCCTTTGGCAGCCACAAAAAAGGGTCAAATTGTACCACTTCACAGAGCTCCTTCGCAGCTCCTGAAGAAAATCCTATCCTTTTCTAATAGTATTTTAATCTTGCAAGTCAATTAGGACAGGAGTCCCCAACCCCAGGCCCATTGGGAACCAGGCCATACAAGCGAGCAAAGCTTATTCTAGCCATAATACAATTTGCCCATCCAAAATTCACACAGCTGCAACAGAAAATAAACAAAAAAACACAACTCATACACCCCCAAGACCCCACAATCCTAAAATTGACTAGACTTCCTCAGGTGCAAGACTGACTAATTTCTGACTTGCTGAAAGGCTATGATTATTAAATTAAGGCATGCCTTAATGCAAGGGTCTCAAAATTGATTTCATTGAAGGCTGCATCAGGGTTGTGTCTGACCTAGGGGGGCCGGTGGGTGGGCAGGGCATGGCCAGGATGGGCGTGGCTGGGATGAGCATGGCCAGCTCAACGTCACTCACTGAGGTTCCATTTTTGGCAATGGTGGCCTCCTGCAGCTCTCTGCCAATGAAAACGGAGCTTGGGAAGGCCGCATGCTGCCTTCCAGGACTCCATTTTCAGCCACAATGGCCTCAAACAGCCCTCTGCCAGCAAAAACTGAGTTCAGGCAGGCTATGTGTGGCCTCCCCTAACTCAGTTTTCACTGGCAGAGGGCTGCAGGAGGCCATTACAGCCAAAAAGAGAGCCCAGGAGGACTGAACACAGCCTTCCTGTGCTTCATTTTCACTGGTAGAGACACCCTGGGCCAGTCCTTCACTGTTTCCAGGGCAGCCCTATGGGCCAGATCTAAGCACCCTGCGAGCTCTATCTGGCACGTGGGCCTTGAGTTTGACACCCAAGTCTACATGTGATAGGTGAATACAATATTTTCACTTCCCTATTGCTCCACCATGGAACAGTAACGTTCTTATAATGGGCCTTCATCTGTATGGCCCCAATTCTGCTTCTATTCACTGGTTTTTTTTTAACTTTCACTTAGTTATATTTAAGGCAACATAAAACAAGTTTGTTCTTGACTTAGCAAAGTTCACTATAACAAAATGTTTTTGAGAACATCAGCTGTACACTATTTTTATGCTATCCCAATTAGCACGTATACTAATTTACAGATGCAAATTTCACATGACCTCAAAAGACTCCTATAGTAATATAAAAAGGAATAATTTTGAAGAACAGAAATCCAGTTCTTCAAATGTTCACATCTTTGACAGAGCTGGGAGCAATAGCTAAAGTCCTCTGCAGAACTAGTATTTTATTGAATTTAGAGGATCCAGTGCATTACTGATTTATATCCCATCTTTCATACAGATGAAATGCACAGCACTATTTTCCTATAAGGTGGGTTGGGCTGAGAAAGCATGTGCAACTGACCCGGTCATCCAGGGAGATTCTATGGCTGGCAGAGATAAGAGTTGGGCCTCCCTGAAGCTTGTCCAAACTTTAACTGCTATACTGGCATACAGGTAGTCCTCGTTTTAGATTTAGTGACCGTTCAAAGTTACAATACTGGAAAAGTGACTTATGACCATTTTTCTAACCTATAATCTTTGTAGCATCCCCATGATCATGTGATCAAAATTCAGATGTTTGGCAATTGGTTCATACTTATGACCGTTACTATGTCCCAAGGTAATGACATCACCTTTTCAACCTTTTGATAAGCAAAATCAATGGGGAAGTCAAATTCATTTAAAAACCATGTTACTAGATTGTTGGGGGCAATATGTTGACTCTACAAACCGCTGAGAGAGGGCTCTAAACCATTTTGAAGCAGTATATAAGTCTAAGCGTTATTGCTACTAACTTATCAACTGCAATGATTCACTTAACAACTGTGGCAAGAAAGATCATAAATTGGGGCAAAACCAACCAACCATTTAACAAATGTTTCACTTAAGAACAGAAAATTTGGCCTCAACTCTCCCTTGGAAAGAGAAAGTAAAAGAAAGAAATAAGAAGAAACAGCTTGGATTATTTGGTGATTTCCGGAGTTTTGGATATTGGACTTTTAGGACTTTGAGGACACGAAATAAAATCAGTTGGGGATTGTTTAAAAGTGTTTAAAAATGGCATCACTTTTGGAAGAGTTATTTAAAGAAAAGAAAGGAGATCTACAAGGGGAAAAAGGATCTATTGGTCTTATATGTCAACTTTTAGAAACTGAGATTCTAAATTATATAAAGCAACAAGAAATGCTTATAGAACAAGAAGAACAAGAACAAGAACTTTTGAAAATGGAGACTTCAAGCCACAGGAAACATACCAGGAAATGTACAAAGAAGAAGCCATTTTTCATGATCTAGCAACTTTAATTGAGGTTAAAATGAGAAATGGAGGAAAGGGAGTTAAGGGAATTAAGAATTTAAGATCTGGTGAAATAAATAAAAAAAGAGCTGTTTGAAAAGTTATTATAACATTAGGAAGAAACAGAAGAAAAGACCACAGAAAGGAGAATTTGAGAGAAAGGGGGACAAAATGGAGAGGGGAAAGATGAGGGGGAAGACGGAGAGAAAAAGAAGTTATAAAGAACAGAAAAAGAATATAGAGAAACAGGGAAAACATAGAGAGATTAAAAGTATAAGCCTACTTAAAAGACATAGAGATAATGGTTAAAAATATAATTGAAAGAGGATTCTGCTTGGTCACATGAGATATTATTGTTATATTAGAAATAGTAAAGAACTAGAAAATATGAAATGTAGATAAATGGAATGTTTTAACTGTTTTTAAGGATTTATTAAAATACAACTGAATAGAAATATGAAGGATGTATAATAATACATTAATAGTAGATGATAGAATGATTTTGAACAAAATAACAATTTTATGGATTGTGGTTAATGATTATTGTTTGTCTATCCTTTTGTTTGAGATTAGAATATATTGATTTTTAAGGAAATGTACCAAATAAAAAAATATAAAATAACAAAATCAGCGGCATATAAGGAAAACTAATATAAATCTAAGATTTAGTCTACAATTATATAATCAGTGTTACCGATGGTATCAAGCCCCCACAAGGTTGGCTAAAATGTATTCAAATTTGAGCCCAAATTGTTGGAAATATCAGAAATCCCAAGATACCTTCTTTCATGTATGGTGGTTATGCCCAAAAATTAAAAACTATTGGATTAAAATAAGGAGTTGGTTACAGGAAATTACAAAAGTTCAATTAGAATTTAAATTAGAAATATTTCTCCTGGGAATCATTAAAGGGATATATACAAAAGAAATTAGATATTTAATATTGCATATAATTCCAGCCAATGCCATGTGCAAATGTTTTTTTTTAAAAATGTTTTTTCAATAAATATATTTTAAAAAAAATAAAAATTAGAAAGGGTTTCAATTCATTTTTTCCTAACTTATCATTATCTACTTAAGTTATTACATAAAAATAGCTTTCAGAAAATATAATTTTAAAAGTATTAGTTAAACCAAGAAAAATACATGAAAAAATATGTCCATAGGTACAAGTATTATAACATTTATCATTAAACACACTATTGAAAAAATGTATATTATGCTATAAATACTTACCAAAGTAATCAGTCTTGGGACATGCATCCATCTCCTGCTCCAGGCATTGAGTAAGAGCTTCTAATTTTAATTCAGCAGTAGAAGGCCCTTGGTCTTGCTGTGAAAAGAGCATCTGACAGGGTAATTTTATTTTTGCAGAACCAGACATTTCTTGAGGACCAGAGTTATACTGCTGAACAGTGATATTCTCCTTAAAAGGAGATTTGGGAACATCAGAAATCATTGGTCCATGAGATGTTGCAGTGATAGAATTCTGCTCAAGACTCAGACTAGAACCAGCAGAATTAAGCCTGTGATTTTGACCATGAACTACAAAATGATCCGAAGTGTATGGATGAATATTGAGCTGCTGATAATCTGCACTTGAAGGAATTGGGGTAGAAATTAAAGGTTGAGTGCTATCACTGTACCTTGAGTGGTTGTTTCCACTGCTTCTATTTGGATGAAAATTAACAGACTGATTTGAAAGAATCTGAGAAGAATGTATTGATGAAACAGAATACAATGAAGATTTCTGTGAATATCTCATTGCTGATTCATCACCAACCCCAACTGAAGAAGACAAGAGAATACTATCATGAGAAAAAGATGGTCTCTGGCAAGCTAGGTTTTGGATACAACTTCTATTAAGTCCAGAGCCTTCATTTCCACTTTCCTGACTTCCATGCCCCCTTTCTGAAGTTCTGTAAGGGCTTTGGGATTGTTGGCATAGATGAAGATCTGCATGAGGTTTTGTAGGGCTTCTCTGCAATGATTCATCTTCGCTGTTTGCCCATAAATGAGAGCCGATATTTGATTTCAGGCTGCAAATCTTACCAGCACTTTTCCTCCTTCCTTGAACACCTGTTTGATTATCACCACTGCTGTGTTCATTCCATGATAGGGAAGGAAGGACTGCCTTAGAATCACCTGGGTTCATCTGACCTAGTCTGTGGCAATTTGTTCCTCCAGGAATTTCTGGACCCTGTAGACTATTGCTATATCCATAGTCACCTTGATATATTTTTGTTCGCTCTCCATCACTGTGACATTGAGGTTGGTTTGGAAAAGTGAGCTGATGACCTGCATATATTATTGATGATGCAGCCAAAGGGGGCTTAGCAACATTTTCTCGTGGATGCAATTTATTTGTTCCTGTGGTGTCTTTGACTACAGAGTAACTTGGAAGCTGACCACCAAAATTAAATCCACCATTCAAATCCACTGAGGCTCCTTTCATCAATTCCTCTTGTTCTTGTTGTTTCTGCAAATGAATTTTAGCCATTTTTGTAGCAAAAACTCTTCTGGTTTCTTCAAATTCTGGGTTATTCTCAACAGCTTTGTCTACTCGAAAGAGACCATCTTTGGAAGCTTCATACATATTGAGGTCTTCTATAAATTTACTTGCCTCTAAACCAAGATCATCATATTTATCCATTTTTAAATGTTTGTTCATTCAAACAATAGTAAAAAATGAGTCAATATTTTCAATATTAAAATTAATCTGTTATGTTAAACTCAACAAAACTCCATGGTTACTAAAATTCTTTGCTATTTCTTATGAGGAAAATAGAGAGGGAAAACTTCATACTTCAGGGTATATTTCAAAACAGCAGTATATTTCTTAGATTATCCACTGGAGCCTTTAAGTCCAGATTGCTCTTGAAGAAGCTTAAGGTCCAAGTTCTTTAAATTTCTGCCACAACTATTTCTTCAATTCTGCATAGTATTATTTCAGTGAACCTATTAAAATTAAAAAAGATAAAATTAATTTAGCAATAAATCCAAGCCAATATACACTCTTTGTCATCAGAAAAAAGAATTACACCCTAGTTTAATATTAACCTTGAGGCCAACCTTATCTAGTCAATTTTGTTTGGGGCAGCTCGAATATTTATAGGCTGAAAGAAAACATTTATATTGTGAGGGGAATATACTGGAAAAGCCCCCAAACTCTGGAGAAAGACAAGCTTCAGAAAAATAACAATTTAGTCAGAGGCGGAAGAAGCCCGCTCCGATCTTTTCCCCAGCTAGAGGAAATATTGTTATTTGCAAGTCTTGCCTTTCACCGCCCACCTTATACTTGAAAAAGTTATTTATCTTTTTCTCCCCAAATCCAATCATTGGATCCAATCATTGCTTAAAATGAGCCTCCGAAGCAAGAGAGAAAAGAGACCTTGGCCCATGACAAGCACCTCCGGGATGTTTGCTAGTTCTACCCGATCTAGAATACAAACATTCGGATGATCACTAGCTGGCACTACAGAATTGGAGTTTTCTATATCCGTTTGCTGCCATTTTATAGGTAAATGTGGAGATTTCTGTAGCCCCAATCTTTGCAGTTCCCGCGCTGCGTGGCTTAAAAAAAACCCTCTGTCCACGCGGGCTAACCCGGGACATTCCGCTGCATACGTAAGAACGAAGCCAAAGGCTCGTCGGCCCGGACTCATAGACGCTTACTGTGAAAGAACAAGGCCGGCTTCTTCTCACAGACTCCATTGCAAGAACGCGTTTAGTCACAGACTTACTTAATCCAGTGCTGGTTTTACCTGAGGTTGGTGGGAAATGAATAGTTTGTTTTGCTTTCTCGACGTCGTGGCACTTTGAAGAGTGCGGTTGTAATCAAAAAGTCCGTGGCGTGACGGCTGGATGTTCTCTCTGCCCCGCGGTCGGATTTTGCTTTACTTTCTTCGCGCTTTCTCTATTCAAGCTTAAAGCTGTGGGCCGCTGAAGCGCTTCGGGCGCCGCCGCCTCTTCCTTTTCTTTCCACAATTCCTTCCAATACCCATAGGTTACCGGAGGAGGAGTTTGTAACGTGGTTGAGAGCAAAATGTGTCAGCACTCGCTGGCAATGTAGATATGGGAGGGGAGGGGCGTTGCTGGGGGCGGGAACAATCCTGCTCTTCTCTCTGCTGTGTCAGTCGGACGCTGAAGGCAAGAAGAATAGGCAGCCTTGAGCACGATGCTTCAGTGCAGAGCTGGAGTTCAATCCTAGTAATTTCGAAGTTGTAGGAGCTGTGATCCGGACAATCAGATTCCTGTCTCAGGCGGGAAGGATCCATCTCGGCACACATCGTTTGAAGACAGCGTTGGTTAAAGAGACCTTTTACTTCTGGCTGATGCATTTTTACAGAGGCCCTAATACTTCTCCTACCTTAGCAAAGCAAGAATGAGCAATCTACAATTTTACGACCCTATACAATTCACTTTAAACAGAACAGGAAAACTGAAGGCCCTGCTTCTTGTCGTTTAGAGATAAAAACGATTAAAACTAATATAAATTTAAATGATATTTTCAAAAGCAGCACTACAACAATGTGCCATATTCTCCCATCCCATTCTATATAGCCAATGCTGCCATGGCCTCTGTTAATTGCCATCCTTAGCCACAAGACAAGAGGTGGTATAGGATTGTATATTAGGGATGAACTCTGTAAATACAATATTCCTCTCTATTGAGCTCTATTAAACTTAGTAGGATTAAGATCCAGTTTGGTGTAGTGATTAAAGCATCAGACTAGAAACCAGGAGACTGAATATAGTCTTTAAGCATGAGCCCAGCAGAATGACTTTAAGCCTAATTAATTTAATTTAATTAATTTAATTCTCTCAGCACTAGGAAGAAGGCAATACAAAACCATTTCTAAAATCTTGCCAAGAAAACTGCAGGGATTTGGCCAGGAATTTGCTATGATTCAACACTAATTTAAAGGCATGAAGAAGAAAAACTCTGATAGTAATATGAGTGTTGAAAATATTGGGATAAGAGGAAAGGTCTGGTGGATTTTTTACAGATCACAAAAATAGTCAGAATATATGAATTAACATTTATTTAAAAAAGTAACTGAAGACTCAACATAAATACATATGTACATACCCTCAAGTAGTTGTTAAGGGAAATTACATTTACCCAAATATTTGCTGGAATTCTTCCAAACATAAGATGTCAGATAAATTCTTGATTTGGGTGGATGGTAATTTTCCTTTTGAAAGGTAGAGATGTGCTTTAAATGCTCTTTCTTGGTCCTTACCACAGGAAAGAGTTTATTGAATATATTAAAGTTTGGGGAATTTTTGGTGCAACTGAGTTTGACTTCTTAAAGTTCTTGATTTATAGAAAAAAAAATAGGGGGAAGCAGACACAAAGCATGGATTTTTAGAAAATCTGACTTTAATAACTAAGGAAGGTGTCATGGAAAGATAGCTTTAAAGCAAAGGTGTTATGTTGCAATGAGGAGAGACACAGACCTGTCTGGATGGCTTCACCTTTATTTGAATCAGGAATATAGTCTGGCCCTGCTGTAGGCTGGCAGCTCCTTTTATAGTGAGCTGTCAGCCAATCAGTTCAAAGCAATTTCCTCTCGTCAGTGCAGACAAGATAGAAAACCTCACCTGCAGACACAACATCCCTCCCCGCCTGGTTGGCGCCAACCTCCCTCCTGACTTACGCTACAGGCATAGTCGTTTAGGTAGGCTAGAGGGCAGTGCACTCTGTCTGATCTGCGCAGGTCTAGCCTCATTCCTGTGGCATCTTCCCCGGAGTCTGACTGTGGGTGCTAAGAACCAGTCACAAGCATGTATGTCTTGAGCAGAAGCTGACAACTTTCATTGTGTTTATTGCTTTTTATATTCCCTGTTATACACACAAGCTATTCTTCATCATTCGATGTTTAATCACAGTTTACTCATTGGATAATCCAATCAAATAACTCCTAGTTACATGTTATATTGTCAGTAATTAAAGGATAAGGGACAAAGACAGGAAGAGACAGGTAGATAGAAGAAGAAACTTAAGTATATGAGGCATCTTGGCTCGCCTCACTGAAGCAAAGGTTATGGGAGCAAAAGGTATAGAATCATGAGACTTGTGTGGGTATGTAACTCTGCACAATATAATTTTTAAAAACTGATGGTAGAACACATACAGTATAAGACAGAGAGTAAATTTTCCATATCATATGATTCGAAAGGCAAAAGTCTGTCACTTGTGTGACATTAGCTAATTAACTAATATTATACTTCATCCATGATTCTAAAGGATGAAGTGAAAGAGCTTGAGTCCCCACACAGCAATTAAGAAGGAAAGAGAAGCAAAGAATTGGATTCTCCCCAATGGATTAGAGAGCACAGCTTTCTGCTGAAAGTGACACTGGTAGGCAGTAGATTTTGAAAAGAAATATTCAGCTGATCTAAAGTTATTAGGACTTTATTAACTTTATGAGTTATCCATGTCAAAGTAGGTACCCTAGATCCCTCCTTTTTTAATCGTTTAAGTGAACAATTTGTTAGGAAAAATTCCTCGTTAGGAGAACAAGTGCGTTCAGAGAAGCATAGTGAGAATGGTGTTGAAGAACATACAAACCAGCATACAGAGACAGTGAATTGTAAAACCAAATAGGTTTTTACTTTCATGGAAATAGAGGTATACAAAGTCCCTCAAACAATCCAAGTCATTCACAGTTAAGACAGTCAGTCATCAACGTTCACAGTTCAGAGATAATCCAAAAAACACAGTCCAGAATCATATAAACAGTTCAGTACACAAAGCTTGCTAACAGTTGCAAAACTCACA
>JANHFJ010005914.1:10450-20582 GCA_032468195.1 Cerberus rynchops
CTTCCCAGTTGCAGTGCCCTCTTGCGAAACAGCTCTTGAAATGAAGGAGGACTTAGTGATATAGCAGGAAGAGCTGCTCATCTTTCTCTCTAGTGTGAAGCCAGTTCACTTCCTGTGATGCACCTTGGGAAGTACACAAGCGTGTCCTATAACAGGGTCGGTATGTTGGTAAGCCAAATTATTACTCTGTGATAGCATTGTGGTCTCCTGGCTAAGGTAAAGGTTCCCCTCGCACATACATGCTAGTCATTCCTGACTCTAGGGGGCGGTGCTCATCTCCGTTTCTAAGACGAGCCAGTGCTGTCTGATGACAATTCCATGGCCATGTGGCTGGCATGACTAAACGTCAAAGGCGCACGGAATATGTTACTCCCACCAAGGTGGTCCCTATTTTTCTACTTGCATTTTTACATGCTTTCAAACTGCTAGATTGGCAGAAGCTGGAGCAAATAACAGGAGCTCACTCCGTTATGCGGCGCTAGGGATTCTAACAGCCAAACTGCTGATCTTTCTGATCAACAAGCTTAGCGTCTTAGCTGCTGAGCCACCACATCCCCTTTGGTCTCCTGGCTACTACTGTATATGCTAATAATAATTGAACTATTTTGCAGTATGAATGAATACTTGCAGCAATTACACTCTTATAGAATGTTCAAATATTTATTAAATTTATATGCCATCCATTTCACATTCTGTGCCAGCTATAGCTTTCTAATTCTCTTCAATATACAGCGTGTGTCAGCAGTTCAGACCTGACCTGACCAGGGCCTGAGTGACTGAATGCAAGGACTCACAATGCAGAAAAAGGCACAACTGATGCATAAGATATGCTAGTTTTCAAGGGGTAAACATGCAAGAGTAAATTAGCCCCTATGACATTTATTTCAGTTGTGAATTGTCCAAGCAACTGAAAAATCAGAATAGCACTGTGAAATAATTTTAATTTGTAAACCATCTATCATTTCCAGATCAGATTTTTAATTGAATTGTTAGCTTTGTATCCAACTTTTCTTCCAGGAGTTCAAGTCATGCCTAGTTTTTCCCATAGCAAAAATGCAGGGAGAGAGAATAAACTGAAAGAGGTCCAGCACCATACTTACTCTAAGTCTCATAATCTCCAGCTATCATTGTGAGTAACTGATTTACTGAGGATCTGTGACTACTTTGCCATGATATAATTTGTGACTTGAACATAAATTACAGTTCTCTTTCCCCACTAAGTTTACATAATTCAGATATCTAAATTTTATATTGTATTGTTTTTTACCTGCTGTTCACCGCCCCGAGTCCTTCGAGAGAGGGGCGGTATATAAATTTAATAAAATTAAAAAAATTAATTTGATTCTTTTGGGCTCTAGTATTTGAAATCTGAGAAAATTTGAGAACCTAGTAGTAGGAAGGAAAATACCTTCGTGGACCAATTTCTTGACAAGAGTTTAACAGAAACAATGCCAAGATTTTATATTTATCTTAATTCCCTCGGCAACTGAGAATGTGCAAAATATTCCACAAAAGTAGTTAATCTAACCTTCCAGTTTTAAAGCCCACAGTCTTCCAAGCCAGATTGTTCCTCTGAATTAAAACTACATTGTTTTTTTTTATTTGTTTGATTCTCTAAACTAATTCATGTAGCTTCATATATCTTTTTACCTCATTGTTTTTAAATTGCTTTATAGTATGGTCTGATATTGCAAACTTGTTACAATATGCATCTCAACTTAAGCTACCTTTTTTTTCCTGAGCTGAGGAGACTAAATGTGTTCAGGTCATGTTTATCATCCTTGTGGGAGGCTTTGTGTACCACATACCAAACACTTTTTATGAAGTTATTGAATCTCTTTTTGAAGACTAAGATTATTGAATTGTTTACCTTCAATCTTTATGATAACACATTCCTCAAAAGTACTGAGTTTTGAGTATAAACTATAGAAGGGTAGCCGTAGAACAATATATGGTTGTCAGTAACTATTAAGCATAAGTCTTAAAATATCTCAAAGCCTATGCTGGCCTTTGAAGTGCCACATTTTTCTTTTTAGTACCTCCAGGTGCCAGTCTTCAAAAGGACAAGTGATAAATGTTCTGCATTAACTGGAGGCGTGAAATTTGATCACAGATTCTCTAAAAACATGGTTCACTATATGAACAAGAGTATGTGAATAGAATTCCTCTGGTTCATTGTCATTTAGCTAGTTCACTGAACATCTTCATGGGGATTATTAGAATAAACCTTGCAGTAATTTCTTTTTTTCATTTTTTCAGTGCTTGTTTACACTACAGACTCTAACAACTAAATCATAAACTTCTGATTCAGTATCCACTATACAGCAGATTCTGATTTAGATACAGGGAGAAAATCATTTATCTAACTAGAAGTTTTGCGTCAGTCAAAGCAAGACAACAAAAAAAGATATAAGGTAGAGGTAGAATTTATTTTAATAACAGGATTTCTATACCGCCCCTCTCCTGAAGGACTCGGGGCAGTATACAGCCATCTAAAAGCAGGGTAAACAAAAGTTAAAATACAGTTAAAATAGATTAAATCATTGGCCGAAATAAAAATTAAAATAACCAAATTCAAAAGTTAAAATTTAGAATTTAAAAATTTAAACAATTTTAAAAACCCCTTAGGTGTTAGGCCAGACCGGCTTGCTGGAATAGATGGGTTTTTAGTGCACGCCGGAAGGTCCGCAATGGTCCGAATCTCTGGGGGCAATTTGTTCCACAGGGAGGGTGCAGCCACAGAGAAGGCTCGTACCCTCAGGGCTGTCAGACGGCACCGTCCCGAGAGTGGAACCCCAAGGAGGCCTGCCCTGTGGGAACGCACCGGTTGGCTGGAGGCTGACGGTGGCAACAGGCGGTCCCGTAAGTTTTGTTGCTTTCCAGGAGCCAACAGTGACATGTTGCAACAAAAGACCAAAGCTTGTTGTAGTGTAGGGGGAAAAAACACATGTAGGGGGAAAATATCTCAGAGGATTCATAGCTAATTGGGGTGGAGTCCTGAAGAGAAGGAGTCTTCTTCATTGATCATCATTTTTTCTTGAATTTTTACCCGTATAATTAGTCCTTTTTCTCTCTAGGCTAAAAAAGGAACCGCAAATGACAGTGTGAGGAAAAAACGCTCTCTGTTGGTGAATGCTGGCCTTGCACTAGCACCAGAGGCTTTTCAGGTTGTTCTTGATAGTGAAAACGAGGCTAAAGGTAATTTAAGTTTTTGGTGATGGCAAAACTAAGAAATTTAAACCCCCTTTGAGTAACCGGTTTGGATTCAATGATCCCTTGTTGAAATTGGAAAAATTAAATAACTTCTATGCCAGGTGATTAATTTTTGAGAAAGCTCCATTAATAATGACTTTTCCTTCCTTTAATAATCCATGGCAGCTTCTCATATCTGAATCTGGACTGCACAATGTGATAATTATGACAACAGGAACCATTTTCCTACCTCTGGTCTTCACTTCTGGTGGAGCTATTTCACCACTGAACAGACCAGTTATAGTTAAAAGTAAACATCAAAGTAATAAATTCCATTTTCATGAGCTTTTTTTTTCCCTTCACAGTCATGAACTTAATTAGAGACTTAGTTTAGGATCCTTATAGGCAAAAAGTATCTTCAAAATATTCCACATAAATTGTTCATGGTAGTTCAATGCTCCAGGAAGACTCAGTTCCCTCAAGCCATAAGAAATCCACAGCTTTTCTGCAAATATTTTGTAGACTTTCTGTATAAATTAGAGATGAGCTTTAATTAAAGAAAGCTGATAAAAATGTAGATTTGGAAGACTTGAAAAGATGCTGCTTTAAATATTTGTACCACTTAGCAGAGGATTGCTTAACTTCTGAAATACATCCATGTTTTGTGTAAGTTTGTGTCTGACAAAAAAAAATTTGTGGTTACAAAAACATCTTGCCCTTTGAATTGTTTATTATTTACTTATTTTGATTTTATTTATATGGTTGACACTCTTACTAAAGTGACTCTGGGCAGTGTACAAAACTGAGGAATTAAAGCAATATAAATAACTGTAAAAACTTAAACCGCCTAATCTAAACAAAAAATAAATGGCATTTTTGTTACAACAAACCACCTGGGCCTCACTAACTTTTCATCTCTCAGCCCTGGGCAAGCAGCCAGGTTTTAAGTGCTTTCTAAAAGTCAAGAAAGTTTAAGACTTATTCTCGGACAATGACAGTAAGGAAATGGTTAATATCAGTTCCTGTCACCTTAGTTTCCTTGTGCAAATTGTTTAAGGAAAAATGAAGCACATATCTGATGGCCTTGTTATTGTTTTATTCTAGTGTTTCCCTATCTTTGAATATCTCCCATTTTCTTTTCTAAACTGTTGAAGTGAAACAAAAAAGTAGAAAGTAACATACTGTAATGTAGTATCCCATTACTAATAGTTTAGGTTTCCTAAAACTTTTGCTTATATTTGATTTTTTTAAAAAGAGGTTAAGGAATGGAATTTCTGTAATATAAGGCTTTGGGGGATAGCGGCAGACCAGGTTCATTGTACATATTTTTAGTTGAGTTATTCCAGGGTTAGGAAGATCAGAATCAAAATAGAGATTGTGGTTTTAGCAGACAGAATTCAAAACCAGATTTCAAACAGATTAGGGACATTGGAAGGGAATCTCCATTTCTGAACTCTTGCACTGAGAAGCTTTGCTGGAACTGTTGGCAACCTGTCTGCAAAAAACATGATCTCTACTTTGACCTCCCTGAGTCCCTGGGCATGTAGTTGTCTAACAACCCCCTCGCTGTGAATGAACATTTATGGAATGTAGGAATAAACATATAGCACTGATATTTCCAACAGCAGCTACAGGTAGTCCTCGGCTTATAACCACAATTTAGCCCAAAATCTCTGTTGCTAAGTAAGATAGTTGCTCAGTGAACTTTTTATGACCTTTCTTTGCCATAGTTGTTAAGTGAATCACTGCAGTTATTAAGTTAGTAATATGCTTATAAAGTGAATCTGGGTTTCCCCATCGACTTTGCTTGTCAGAAGGTCGCAAAAAAATGATCACGTGACCCCAGGAGATTGTAACTGTCATAAATATGAGTCAATTACCAAGCATCTGAATTTTGATTACATGACCATGGATTTGTTGCAATGGTTGTAAGTGTGAAAAACTGTCATAAGTCACTTTTTAAGGATTACCTATACTGTACTGTAGTTTCCATAGAACATTTATTTATTGATCCTTGTCCAATAGCTCAACTAATTATTGTGAAATAATTGTAGTAGCAATACCATGAATCTGATCCTAACTATATTAAATTTTCTTCCTTCCTATTTAGTTCCCCCAAGTAAACATAAAGATTCAGTTAGCTATCTCTGTGCAAAAGCAGAGCACCATGCTAAAAATGTAGAGAAAGCAGCTGGACATTTGAAGAGACTAGGACATGAAAATGAAAAAGAAAGGTAATTATGGTTGTAGACAAATATTCAAAAATAAGCTGTTTTGTTTTGTTTCTTAAAAACTATGTTGTCTTGATAAAACTACACCCTGGTGTCCACAATTTCTCTCAGCTTAAAAATCATTAGAGTTTTAATACGTATTGTTCCTTTTTTATATATTTTTTCAATCCAATGTAATGTTGGAAAGAAATTGTGTAAAGGGATTTGGAATACTGAGCAGAGGTATTGGAAAGGGAACAGAAATGGGACAAATCTGTTGTATGGGGAGAAGTCAACAAGAGAAAGATCAATGGACTGGATTCAACTGTGTCATGGATCCACCCCAACCCCTCTCCAGATAACAAGTTCAGAGGAGGAGGGTGAGTTTGAATCTGCAGAGGAAAGTGTGGAGCCAAGTATTAATCAAGATCAGGGCTCAGAGAATGCCAATCTGATGGAGCAGCCTCAACTGGGTCCATTGGACAAATAGCAGGCTGAGGTTGAGGGAAGTGAGTCGCAGCAAGTTGGCCGGAAGGCTCCAGGCAAGGACCGGGAGCAACTGTCACCCATTAGCAATGAGGAGGAGGTGGAGCCCACACCTCCACCTGATCCAAGGACACATAGAGCAGAGAGGAGACAGGCATAACACAGGTCAGTTAGACCAGGGGTCTCCAACTTTGGCAACTTTAAGACTTGTTGACTGTGGGCTTTGCTGGTTGAGGAAATCTGGGAGTTGAAGTCCACAAATCTTAAAGTTGCCAAGGTTGGCAAGGTAGTCTAACCTGAGTTAGACTACTCATGAAGAGGCAACTTTGCCTCTCATGAAGGCTTGTACCACCATTGTCTACTTAACTCTAAGGGTTTGAGAAACACGCTCAGTTTCTGTTCCTTATATGCTGATGCCTTGCATCCTGGCCTGTTTGACTCCTGGCCTACTTTCTTGGACTTCATGTATACCTGTCAGATTCGGTTGCTCAGTGACTCTTGCTGTATTAAGCTTGGAATCCGGACCTATGCAACAGGGGTGCTTACTGAAGACCTGTTTGAGAGATTTGAACAAACACCTGTAGAACCTTTGCCATACATGTGGGGGAAGGGGGAAGTGGGGTATCACAAGGGGAGGATGCAGACAAAGAATTTCCTGATGCTTTCCTATGGCAGATGCAGTTGCACCATGGCTCAGATCAGTGTCTGACTATACGATTCTAAGCTTCCTTCCTTTCTTCACATGAGGGAAGTATATAAGAGAGGAATAAACACAGCCCACCCATTCTTTCCTGTACATGCAAGCAACATACATATACAATGCAAAACATGAAGGCAGAGCAGAAACTTACAGGTGTATGTGTATCCTCATTACCCAGATACCTCCTCTGGCCCCTAATGGTGAAGGGATTGGAGGGTGGGGGAATTCAACACATTCTTTCAACATGTTCTTTATATTCATTGTCCTCTTAAAAGAAAATGAATTTTTATTATTTTAAATCATTGCTACAGAATCCGCCTATGGTCAGAAATAGCAAAAACAGCCCGGAAGCAAAGCGTGTGGGATGTTTGTCGGGCTGCATGTAGGTTCTGCCTCTTGTATGATGATAATCAAGCAATAAAGGTATCAAAACGCAAAAAATGTAAGTCTTGGTACTTGTGTGTAACATTATTTCATAATCAAGACAAATAACCTCCCTTTCTTTATAGATGCAAATAAGCTCTTTTTCTTTATACAGTAGATGCAAGGGTAGAACCTTTTCACACATACTGTAGCAATTCAATTGCAAACCTTTATTGTCAGTGCACAACATGTGCAGTGAAATTGAATGAGCCTCCATTGGTATGACCACATGAAGCACAGAAACATAGAATACATCTCAATCACAAAATATATCTCAGACTTATAAACAAATCCCTAACCCCAGGAAATACTGGGGCTAGTGCATTCAAATACCCAAGTGCTTGGATCATTACGATCTGCAGATTATTTTATTAGTTACCATATAAACAAATGCTTTTCTCTCCAATATTCCAAACAATTTACAGATACTTCAAGGAGACATAATTAATATCCCCAAACTTGTCCATTAACCTTAACAATCATCTTCCCTTCTACTTTACTCAGTTTTGCCAATAATAATAGTCCATCACCTTCTTATATCACATGTCCAAAATATGTGAGTTTCTGCTTGCTAACAGTCTCCTCAACTGAACAGTTAGTCTTGTGGGGGGATCATATTACTTTTTAGATATTTGAAAAACATTAAAAAATAACATCTGTGAGAATGGGCTTCCTTGCCATGGTTAAGTATTCATACAAGTTTTTTTAAAACCTTATTTAAGAAGTGTTAAGGACAAACAATTGGAATGAGTTCAGCTTTTTTTTTTCATGCTGAAAAGTGATACCTCCCCTTAGAATGAATTTAACAATAGGTTATACAGGTGTAGACAGAAGAAACTTGCATCAGATATGGTTGGAGACCTCAATTCTAATTCCTGAGCTAGTATCACTTATATCTGAAATAGACAAACAATTAGTGGTTAATTACCACTACCATCATATGACAGACAGGTTCTGCTTTGTGGGGGTGGGCATTATCCCATTCACATAGAAAGTTACCACAGTTCCTGCCTGATCAACTGGCATCTAAATTTATCTAAATATTTCAGCCATGTTTTTCTGGCAATAATACAGAATTGGTTTCCAGTGCCTTCATCTTGTGTACTTTAAGGTTCCTTTTCCTAAGCAAATTAGTTTTCCTCATGTCTTTGGAGCCACACTTACCTTCACTCCTGTTGTGAATTACTTTTAGTTTCATTCCCCACTCCTCTTTCAGTCTTGCCGGGACTGATGACCCAACTGAGAGCTCATCTTTTACCAGCCTCAAACTCAGGGTCATTGGAGATTCTGAACCCTCTTATCACATCAAAGTGCTAAACCTCTGGGAATATATAGGTAGTCCTTGATTTACAATAGTTCATTTAGTGACTGTTCAAAGTTACAGCTGGGCTGAAAAAAGTGACATGTCCATTTTTCACACTTGTGACATTGCAGTAGCTCCATGGTCACATTGATCAAAATTCAGACGCTTTCGCAACTGACTCATATTTATGACAGTTGCCGTGTTCCAGGAATCATGTGATCACCTTTTGCAACCTTCTGACAAGCAAAGTCAATGGGGAATCCTGATTCACTTAACAACAGTGCTACTAACTTAACAACTGCAGTGATTCACTTAACAACTGTGGCAAGAAAGGTAAAATAGAACAAAACTCACTTAACAAATGTCTGGCTTAATAACAGAAATGTTGGGCTGAATTGTGGTCATAGGTCAAGGACTGCCTGTAGTTTCCAACAAAACAATACAAGTATATTTGGAATATAGATCCTAGTGCCATGATGGCGAACCTATGGCACAGGTGCCACAGGTGGCACACAGAGCCATCTTGCTGGGCACTCAAGCTGCCGGCCAAGTTACCTCCAACTGAGCATGCCCTTGCGATTGTGCATGCATGCATGAACGATTGCAGAGACCCAGATGGTCTTTGGGCCTCCACTGTGCATGCACGTGATTGCAGCAGGAAATCCAGCTGGTCTTCGGAGCTCTCCTGCGCATCCACATGCAATTGCTCATGTGTGCATGAGTGCCTACACACAGCATGCATGCATTGCACATGTAAAAGCTGCATGCATGCACATATTGTGCAGTTGCACATGCAGTGCATGTGGAAGAGCCGCACACAAGTGCTGATGGCATGTGCAAAGCACGTACTTTTCGGCACTCGGTAAGTAAAAGGTTTGCCACCACTGGTCTAGCCTGTAGTCCTGATAGTAGCCCAAATATAGTTAGGATGCTTACCTTCTGCTACCTGTTATAAGTAGGGGAGAGAGAGTGAAAGAAACTGTTACAGAATATGTTTAACACATTTACATGCTCTTTTACTTCTCTTTCCTCCTTTTAGTATGAGATGAGTTGGACTTTTTATGTATATTTCCCTTAAAAGAAAAATTTGAAGGGTGAAGTTAAACGAATAGCTTTGTCTCTTAGTCATGCCCTGCAATTCAAGAATATATGGTTGTTGTTCTATTGGTATATAGATTGACTGGAGCATCCAGCCCATTTCAAACAAATATCAAATTATATACATTTGTATATATAGATTTTACCAACTCCCCTAAACTACTGTTAATATTCCTGTCCTTGGAATGGGGGAAATTAGCCAACCTACTGATATCTCCTGCCCAAAGCTCTGTATGGAAAATTTCTCCTAATTTCTCCATTGTGAGTGGAAGATAAAACTTATGCAGAACTTCAAATCTTCTTTCCACCTCTAGACTCATATGGAAATTTTGGCAAGAAATATATCAAAGTTTACAAATCCAATAGAAGTATTTCTACATCTTCAAGGAATATTAATTATTGTGATCTGTTGCACAGTCGGCCAGATATTCAGACTGGATTTGGCATTTTTGTCCGTCTGTCGAGTCTTTTCCAAGGACCTGGGATAGGCAGATGGTGATATTTGATGATGTTATAGATATTGTCGCAGAATGTTAAGCTGTTCTGAGGAGTGGTGAGGTGGCCTAGAGGTGGAGCTCTGGCCTCACAATCAGGAGGCTGTGAGTTCGATCCTAGGTAGTGGCAGATATATTTCTCTCTGAGAATTCTCTAAATGAGAATTTATCTGCTGAACAAAACTCCGCATTGGCGACAGGAAGGGCATCCAGCCAGTAAAAGCAC
>JANHFJ010005914.1:49269-59353 GCA_032468195.1 Cerberus rynchops
CTGGGAGTTGAAGTCCATGAGTCATGAAAGAGCCAAAGTTCCCTACCCCTGCTTTAGTGCATGATAGGACTTCAGAGCTATTTTGGCAACTCCACACACTATCAGAAAAATATAAAATCCATCTGCTGCATTTTTAACATTATTTTTCTATTATTTTCCTGCCCAACCATTAAATTCTATTAATGTGCCAAGATGCGATTATTTTTAATGCCTTTTATAGGAACTACTCAGTAATCCCAAAACACTGCTTGGATTGTTTACAGATAAAAAGTAGGAGCTTGTACATTACTGAAGAATTAGCAATGTTAAAGTAAATAATGCATGTTTTTATTGTTGTTATTAAAACCAGGAGATTTTTCTGATGCAGATGTCCTGGTTATTATTTAACAATAATGCAGCTAAGTGTTTTATTGCCTTTGTGGTGTTGTTTCCTTTGCAAAATGTCATGGCCACAAAAAGCTCTGCAATGGGGAAAATGTTTGGGTGCAGAAACTCCTCATTTCGAGCCCCAGTTCAAAAGGTCAAGTAACAGCAGGTCACATCTATTTTTTTATACTGGGTTGAGAACTTCTGTGTTAAGAACTTCGTTCCTCATACAATAAAAAGTCTTAAGAGATGATCTGGCTAAAGTGTCTGCTCAGTACATACATGAGAGTCTCATGGGGTTATGTAGTTGCTTGGCAGAGAAAGAAACATCAGGTGAGAGAAATTCTCTTCCATTCAGGTCACAGATGTTCTTGGAATTATTTTGGCCATCTAGTGGCCATTAGCAGATTCATCAATATATTTAGTGAAATAGATGCAATGAATGAAAAAAATAAGCAGAGGCATCCCTAGGGAGGGTTGAAGGGGGGCGCAAGGGCTGGATGATGAAAGCAACATTGTGCGTTGCAATCCAACTTCTGTCCCTTTGTTATGTGCATTGTGATGTTGCACACATAGGAAAGGGCTGAGGTAACCCTGCTTTAATCTTTTTGATAAAAGTCTTTGATTCCACAGATGCTTCTGGTAACAAGGGTTCATTTTGTTCTGTCTTCAAATCAACTTCTATCTAGCATCCATGTTCCCAAAGGTGCTTTTTTCCAAGAGAGAACTGGACTTCCTTGTTTTTCTTTGAAGACGTTTCGTTTCTCATCCAAGAAGCTTCTTCAGTTCTGACTGGATGATGGGGACATCTAGCATCAGTGTTGAATAAGCAGTCCGACAAGAGTGATGAAACTCAGTCCAATCTTTTTTAATGATGTGGCTGCCTTTAGACTTCTAGATGGTAACAATCCAATCATCTCTTACAATTGATATAGGCTGCTGTCACACTTTGCGTGGGGTAACCATTTGTGGGAGGACATAATTGCAATATTTATTTCAGTTCAACAAATCTTTAGTTTTAAAACTGATAGCAATCCTGTGCTGGAAAATGTTATCATCTCTGGTTTCAGCCAAACTCCATTTCTCTGGACAATTGTGGTTCTTTTTTTAACTAATTATACGGTCTGGTTTCGATTATTCACAAAGATTTTAGACAAAATTATCAAAGATAAATAGCCATGGTGACTTCATTGATTTGAGTTCAGGTCCTGCTTGTGAGCTTTTTGGAGGTTTCTGTGGGGCTTCTGCATAAATTCTATATCAAACCATAAATTTGGTTTGATTGGTAGAACTCTTTATAACTGGCAGATCATAAGACTGAATGTGATTCTTGTCCTAAGCAACTACATAGCACTGGCTTTATCTAGATCCGTGAGGGCGAATCTATGGCATGGGTGCCACAGGTGGCACACAGAGCCATCTTGTTGGGCACACAAGCTGTCAGCCAACCTACCTCCAGCTGAGCATGCCCATGCGATTGCACATGTATGCATGCACGATTACAGAGACCCAGCTGGTCTTCGGGCTTCTGCTGTGCATGCACATGACTGCAGCAGGAAATCCAGCTGGTCTTCGGAGCTTTCCTGTGCATGCACAAACAGAATTGCTCATGTGTGTGTGAGTGCCTGCGCACAGCGCATGTGCATTGCATGTGTAAAAGCTGCATGCATGCACAGATGGTACAATTGCACATGCAGCACACATGGAGGAAGCACACACAAGTGAGGATGGCATGTGCAAAGCATGTACTTTTCGGCACTCAGTAAGTAAAAGGTTCGCCTCCACTGGTCTAGATGGAACTTGATGTCCTTTTCAATCCATCTTCTGCAACCAATCAAAGCCTTAGAGAATGTTTTCCCTGTCTAGGAAGTGATTAACTATTTTATATTTTTAATTAAGTTTAATATTAAAATCAAATTCAGCTATTTTATTCCCATCCATTTTATGGAGCAAAGAGTTTCCCCCAGAATCCCACGGAAAGGCCTGAAACATAGAAGAACTGGGCACCTCTAGTATCTAGCTTTGTTTTATTATGATGATCTTGGTCTATAAAATATTGAACAGCATGTATGAAAAAATGCCTGTACAGTAGTATTTCAGATGAACAAATGTGTATCCCTCCTACTTTGCTTCTATTCAATTTTGGGAGACAAGAATTTGCCGCAATCTACAAATTTTAATGATATTGCTTGTGAAGATTGCTTTTCAAAAGGCTTGTGGGTGATTCAAAAATATAGGACTTTTTATTAAACAGCATTCCTCCAGTCTATGTGTCTGAATCAGGATTGTCTACGGAGTATGGTCAAAAAAAGTCAGAATGGCAGCTGCAATGGTACAATCAAAGCTCTTTGTGTCACTATAAAAACAAGCAGAGTTTCACTCACACAATTGTGCTGCCCTCTTGACTCCTTTCCTTTCATTTCTTAATCTGGATTGATCCTTGTATTTCTGTTTAAGGCCTGCAGTGGGAGTTGTCCCACTTCTAGAGTCATAATCATCCAATTCTGCTATTCTCATTCCACAAATTTACATAAGTCCAAAGGGGAAAGCCCTGTGTAAATATAGATCAGCTTTGATCCTGACATAATCAGAATTTGACACAATTAAATCATGTTAGATTTTATCATAGTCCTACTGTTACTGCTTTTGAGAATGATACACTATCATATGCTAGATATTAGCACTTGCTTCTTGATATCCGTGCATACCTTCTCATGACTTTCTTATCTACGTTCATTTAATGAATACTCATTCAGTGACCACTCAATGGCACTGAACAAGTGGTATTTATGATGGGTCCTCATAAATATACCACCACCACAGTTATGTGATTGTGATCCTGATGCTTAGAAATCAGATTACATACCTTCTCCCACCCAATAGCAGCCATTCCCTGTCTCTGATGCACTCATGCTTCACCAGCCTGTTGGTGAGCCTCCTGGAACTTGTGATTTCCTGCTGACTTCCCCATTTGCTTGTTGGAAGTAAGCAGGAAGATGATGTTTTCAAGGTGATTTCCGCTTAACAACGCATGATCCTCACTTGGCAAAGCAACAGGGATGGTGAGGATTGCCATCACTAACTGATGGTGTTATGTGACATCAGTATTTATGACCACAATGGTAGCAACAGAAATTCAAGATCCCAATTACTGTCACTAAGCAAGAACTACCTGTACTGGGGACAAGCCACTAGAATTGGGCATAAAGTTAATTCTCGTAATATAGCAAAGAAAACTATTGCATTGCCCTTGCAATGCAGAAAAAAAATGTTAGGATATAATAACTATTCTATGGTGTAAAAACATGCTATCAAAGCAATGTGATCACTAAGAAAAGCCATCTCACTTATCACCTTATTTGAAACCACAGTGTAACCAATGCATTAATACTTAATCTGGATCCTTAGTCCCCATTCTGATCCCTATCGACCACTTCATTTGTACAATTTGATGAAACCTTTTGGAAAGATGAGTTAATTACTACCTGTGAAAACTGATACCTTTAGACCAACTATGGAAAAATAATCTGTATAGCAGTGGCTATTGAAATTATTAATTTGAATCACTTATTCTAGAATACCTAGTTTAGAATCTTTATTGTGGAATAAATAATGTTTGAGATCTCCCAAGTAATACATTGTTTTTTGTATATGCCAAACATATTCCTTTGCAAACTATAGTCCAGATATCCAATATTACCCTTTTGAGAAATAATAAAGAGGGTAGTACACACACTGTATAGCAGTAGTATGTACCAGTACTTGGAAGCTGCTTCTTCCATATTTCATTGTTTTTTATGTGACAAAAGCATATACAGAAACTCAACCGTCAATGGGTGTGGAGTCCTTTGCTGGGAGATGTAACAGGTAAAAGAGCATTAAACATCTGCTTTCCAGCCACTGTTCTTCCACTCCAGTTGTAATCACAACCACCATTGGCTACTTCGGATAAGTTTCATCTGAGTTTCCCAGGCAAGCACAGCTCTCTGTGTGATTCTGGCTGTATGAACTAATTTTGAAATTGTTGCAAGTTTTGTGCTGAATAATTTTCCAATTTACTGAAGGTCCAATTATACTGCTTCTTTTAAGCAATGGTTGATAATTCAGCCTATTACATTGCTGCTTTAAAATATGAAGTTAAATACAATTCTAAACGGATCTAGGAATAATCCATTTTTTCAATTAGGCTTCACAATTGAAGTTTTCTCTGCATCTTCTCCTCCTGCTGTTTAAAATCACTGTTGGTTGAGGACATTTTACCCTAAATTTATTTTTATTGGAAACATCACTTGCTTTTTAATGCAGATTTGAATCAGATTTTTCTTCGTCAATTTGTATGTATGTGTGTATGCTTGCATCTGAGTTATACGTATATATAATACCAGTGTTATACTGTCTCATTTGCTTTCACAGGCTTGCCAAAATATGTTTCGATTTAAAAATGTATCAAGCAGCCTCTTTCCATGAAAAGGCAGTGGGTGACATCTTTATTAATGAAAAGGAACAAGGAAGGTATGTAACAAATGGCATACTTAAGTGACAGGTTTGTATTCAATTTGTAACAAATTGATATATGTTCCAGTCTAAAGTAGCCTATATGGTGTACTCAGAGCATTCATAAGTACCTTTCCAAAATTTGTTAAAATCCCATCCCATCTCTTTCATGCAGTTCCAAAATTGATTGCAGTAATAAGTTTCATAAATATATAGGTTACTCTGCTGGCATAACAAAGTTGAAGGGGATACCATACTTGATAATAGGCTAATTATATAATGGGATTTTATATCTATGTTAACCAATTACTGTACATTAATATTTTCTTTCCTGCTTCAGATTTAGGCAAGAGATTGCATTTAAAAATGAGAATGCCATACAGGATAACCAAATGGAAAATAAAAATTTAGATTGGACAGAATTAGATATAGAGCAAAGAAAGAAGCTATTTACTGCAAAAGATAAGGTAACCAATATTCCTCTTACATATAGGCATGAACGTTGCAAGGCAATTCAACCCATTTTTCTGCCTGTATATGTTTTTATTGCTCTCCTAATAAAAAGGGCAAACTATAAAATTAACTACATACTGTGCTATGTACCTTGATTGAGCTTTTAAGTCCATATCATTTTAACATAATGTTAATTTATAATTAATGATTTAAAATGTAGATATTTTAAAAAGAATAATCTCTATAATAAATTATTTCCAGATTTTGGAACTCAATGCAGTTACTGAAAAAGAATTAAATGGGCTTTCTCTCCCCTACTTGTGGATTAAAAAAGCTGAAGTCTTAATCCAGCTATGTTTATATCAGCCAGCAAGATTACTACTCTCAGAAGCTCACCAAGCAACTCAGGTAATTTAATAAAAAATGTTGCTGTTAAAAATGCACGTCACCAACTGTTTGTTTTGATTTGTCATTTCCAGGAAATATATATCTTACAACTATCAATAAGAGGAAAAATTGTGACTAGTTTTACAACAGTAGGTGCACAACTCTTGATCAGCAATAGCATAATTGTCAGAAACTCAAGTGACTTGGCCTTGTTTCAGTTTGTCAAATTTCAGAGATTTTAAAACTTTTTTAAAAAATAAATAATAAAGCTGCATTTACAGAACATTCACTGTTTTCCAAAAGAAGAGCTGAATTGAAAGATTGCCTAAGGCAGGGGTGTCAAACTCAATTTCATTGAGGACTACATCATGGTTGTGTTTCATCTTGAGGTGACAGGAGGGCGGGGCCAACTCGACATCACTCATGTCAGGGGCACCTGTGGTGGCCCAAGCGCTCTGCCAGGAAAAATAGGCTCCTGAGCTCCGTTTTTGGCTGTGATGGCTTCCTGCAACCTTCTGCCAGAGAAAATGGAGGCGACCCTCCTGAGCTCCATTTTCTCTGACAGATGGTTGCAGGAAGCCATTGCAGCCACAAACAGAGCTCAGTAGCCTATTTTTGCTGGCAAAGGTACTGCGGGCCGATCCTTTGCTGTTTCCATGGGCCAGATCTAAGCACCCCATGGGTCAGACCTGGCTCCCGGGCCTTGAGTTTGACACACCTAGCCTAAGGTGTAAAGTATGTAAAATATTTAAATTTCATTGTTGAATTTCCAAAAAGAACTCTTATATGGATTCATTAAAAGAGTGATGCCAACCATATATCCTTCTGCTTGTTTATCTCTTTCAATAAACGTTAAAAATTAAGTACTTTATTTGAATTAAAGGATTACTTAAAGCTGCAGCTGCTGAACTTGCCATCTTCTTTCCTAAAGAAAGGTAAAGACTTCCTTCAGTAAAAACTGACTTAGCAACTATTACTCAAGTTATTCAAATGTGAACGGTTGGTTTCAAAACTAAGCAAAATATTGAGCCAAGGGTATCTAGTCATTTTAGTGCAGTGCAAATGTAAACCACTCTGAATTCAATGAGACTTACTTCAAGATAAGTGTATAGAAAATTGCCGCCTTTTTATGTCTCAAAATTGGGAAATAACGAATTCTGTGATAAATTGTCTTAGCTTAAGGAAGCTATCCCTCATTTCCTGATTGAATTTAATTGAAATTATTCTGAAAAAGTTTTTAATGTTATAAATGACAGAAACTTGGAGGATAGGTTCTGAAATCTGTTTTTCACAATATATAAAGACCTGGAACAGAACGGAATAGAGTGGAACGCTCTGGAATGTTATTGATCATAATGTTCCAACTTATGTTTAAAAATTAAAAATATTTGAAATCTCTTCTTTTTAGGAAATGAATGATCCATGTGGTGTATCACAATGCCTTTATCTTCTAGCTGTACTAGCTAATTTAGAAAAAAACCATGGGCAAGCAAAGGCACTGCTTGAAAAGGCCCGTTTGATAGGTGGAAATGAACAGTTTTGGCACAATAGCACTTTTGCTCTCACCGATGCAATTTTAGGTGATGACCAGGAAATAAATGAAAAAATGGTAAGTAAACAAGTTGTTTATTTAATTGAAATATCCAGTAGTGCATTCAGTATGTATTTTATAGTTGAACAGATTATTCTTTGACTACTAGCTATCAACACAGGCAGTCCTCTTTTAGCAACCGCAATTGGTTTGTAGCAAAATGATCACTAAGTGAAAATCATGCGACCACAACTGTGTTTACGGTTTTATTCCAGCTTTCCTTTGCATTACAGAATCAGAAGGATATACGATTTATCCTGAAATATATTGTTAGTATTTTTGACAACCTGTTTTCTCATAGATGCAGGCTTGCCATTTTCTACAAAAAAACATAAATGTCTTGAGGCCGTTATCAAAGGAAAGACCCAACCGAGAATCTGAACTTGGCTTTATAATAGCATGCTCTGAAGCCAGGTAATTATTACAAGTTAAATTAGTATTGTAGTTTGCGATCCTCCACATGCCTCCTCAGAAATAACATTGCAGCCTCCTCAATCTATTAACCTAGTTCAGTGGTGGCGAACCTTTTACTTACCGAGTGCCATAAAGTATGTGCTTTGCGTGTGCCATCCACCCTTGTGTGCGGGTTCTCCATGTGCACTGCATGTGCAACCGCACCATCTGCGCATGCATGCACCTTTTGCACATGCAGTGCATGCGTGCTGCACGCAGGCACTCACACACACATGAGCAATTGCATATGCATGCGCAGGAGAGCTCCAAAGACCAGTTGGATTTCCTGCTGCAACCGCGCACATGCACAGCGGAGGCCCGAAGACCAGCTGGGTCTCTGCAGTCACACATATGTGCATGCACAGTCACATGTGTGCATGCTGAGCTGGAGGTAAGTTGGCCGACAGCTTGTGTGCCCAGCAAAATGGCTCTGCGTGCCACTTGTGGCACCCATGCCATAGGTGCCATCACGGACCTAGTTTAATAAAATCGTGCCTGTTTTGAAAATGATCCAGTTGTTTTTAGGTCTTGTGTGAGCAGATGTGCTCTTTGCTTTAAAGCAGCGGTGTCAATTTTGCATCATTATGGCGGCATCACGTGACATATCGGGACTTTTCTCCCCTTTGCTAAACCGGGCATGGGCATGGCCAGTGCGTGATGCAACTGGCCTGTGGGCCGCGAGTTTGACAGCCCTGTTTAAAGCAATCCAACTTTTTTTTCAGAATTCCACATAGGCCTAGAAAAAATATTCTGCTGCTTTAGGGAGATAATGCCACGTGACTGTGAAAACAGGAGCATCTGGATTGAATAACATTTTTGTAGACCCCTCCTAAATTATAATTAGCAAGGAGACTTGCTTCCAGTGGAATCACCAGCATCTAAGTGAAGGGAAAGGTTTTTTAAAAGCTAAGATGGCAGTTGCAGGTGTGTGAGTAAAGCTCTGCCCCTTTGTACATTGAACTTTTTTATGTTGCCATAGGAATAATTTTTTAAAGTAAACTGGTGCCTGGATTAGTTCCTGAAGTTTTTTTGGCCAGAAAAGATTTGCCATTGCCTCTTTCCTACAGTTGAGAGAAAGTGATTGACCCAAAGTCATCCAGTTGGCTTTGTGGCAAAGGTTGGAACTAGAACTCATGACCTCCCAGTTTCTAACCTGATACTTTAATCCTTACATCAAGCTGGTAGTCTACATTGCAGATACAATATGCATAAAGGGGAATCCTGGACTTTGACTGAACTGCCATGCCATGACACTGTCTTATCACTTTTGATCCCACCTGCAAGGGACGCTGTTGAGTGCAGTAACAACTTTTTTTATTACACAGGCCATTATATACATTATTTCTAATACAGGTAGTCCACAACTTATGACCACAATTAAGCCCAGAATTTATGTTGTTAGGTGAGAAATTTGCTAAGTGAGTTTTGCTCCATTTTACAACTTTTCTTGCCATGTTTGTTAAGTGAATTACTGCAATTGTTAAATTCATAACTTGGTTGTTATGAGAATCTGGCTCCCCTATTGACTTTGCTCATCAGAAGGTTGCAAAAGATGATCACATAACCATGGGACACTGCAAGTGTCATAAATATGAACCAGTTGACCATGGGGAGACTGCAATGATCATAAGGCTGAAAAAAGGGTGATAAGTCACTTTTTTCACTGTAGTTGTAACAGTCACTAAATGAACTGTTGTAAGTTGAGGACTACCTGTATAGAGAAATTATAAATAAAAGGCCTGTCCAACTTTAACTTTTTGGTCATAGATTAATTTGATATTTATTTATTCAATTTTTTTACAAACAAGCTGAAATTTATTCTTTGCCACTGAGTGTAACATTAGATTTTTCTGCTTTTCTGCTTTGCTGTACTAATTAATTAATTGATTGATTAAATGTTAGTGTTAAAAGGAGCTATTTTTAAATTAAATGTTAGTGTTAAAAGGAGCTATTTTTATAACAATAAGAAGAATTGCTTAAATATATGTGCTACTTTGGAGGAAATCTCTGACCATATGTTGTTCATATACTCTTCTATGCAGGAAAGCATATATACAGATAGATTTGGTTAAATATCTCATTAATACTAGCGGTTTTTCTGATGAGTTGGCAACAATATTGCTGGAATCCTATGATAAGTTAATTCACATACAGAAAACCTTCCTTACTTATGGATATAAAGATCAAAGTGCTGATGCATTGATGGCATGTGCAAATATTCATAGGTAAGTCCTCAGTTTTCATACATAACTACATGCATATGTACAGTTGCAAGAAAAAGTATGTGAACCCCTTGGGATTACGTGGAGTTTTGCATGAATTGGTCATAAAATGTGTTCT
>JANHFJ010005915.1:0-10314 GCA_032468195.1 Cerberus rynchops
CCTGAGCCAGCCTGGCTCAGGAATTCTGGGAGTTGAAGTCCATGAGTCATGAAAGAGCCAAGGTTCCCGACCCCTGGCCTAGCTGATTGGTGCAGATTGTAGGAGGATGGATGGATGCATAGATTGAGATGGATGAATGGATGGATGGATAGACAGACAGACAAACAGACAGATAGCCAGATAGATAGAAAGAAAGAAACAGTTTAGAGTTAACTACATATTACATATAACACCTGCAATTGATGGTTTTGTGTTTGAAATAATTAGAAATTGTTAAAAAAAAGAGACTTCAGTTTCCCTCTCTTCTTCCAATTATTATCCTCTTGTTAGTAATAGAAATCCTGATATTGTTTTTAGGGCTATATCCTCTTTTGTTCCAGGGGGTCAAGATGGTGTAGATAACATTCTTTTTTTTTTCCCTTAACAACTGCTCCGTGAGATAAATTAAGTGGAGAGAGTGTGCCTGGCTCAAATCATCCTAAGAGTTTTCCAAAGCCAAGGCTCAGTTTCAATCTGTTTCCTGTCCCTAATCCCACACATTAGCTATCATACCAAGCTTGAAAATTTCAAATGCATATTTGACTCTCAAAGAAAAGAAAGCAGAGACGGATTAAGCACCCTCATTTGTTTCCCATGTTCTTTTTTTTTTTTTTTTGGTCACACTGTCAAGAAGTTGGCATTTCTTTCAAAATGTAAAACTCTGCTGCAGAATCACATCTGTGTGTAACACATAGTTTGGTTTCTATTAGATGATTTTGCAAAAAGATGTAGCTTTGAACTAGTGGAAGTATTTTTAATATATGTGAAAACTCACGGAGAATTGAAGAACACTGCATTGGGACATATTCCCGGATTTACTCTGTATAAAACTGTATGTAAAATCTGTACAGTTCTTCACAAACAATGTAACAGAATAAATTTGGTAACTAAGCCAAGAGGACCAGCTAGTGGAATGGGAGAATCAACTACTCTCCCTTGTCATACCTCACTCTTCTTGCCAATGTATCCTTCATAATAATGAACAGAATAGTGAAATGGAAAGTGTACTTAATATATGTAATTGCAAATATATTTTGCATTTTAAAATAGATTTAGCTGTTGTACCAAATTTAGCTTCTGTTTTAACTTGTCCATTTTGCTGATTTTGCATACTGCGCTGTCACTGTAATCCTAATTCAAATCCCAATAATTAAAAGCTGTCAGCATCCATTAAAATCTCTTAATTTTAAGATTAAGATTTTAATGTAATTTGTCTTTTTCTTTTTTGCCAATTCTCACAGAAGTTTTTATTTATTTATTCAGTAATTTATGAATGGATAAATTGGGTATATTGAACTCTGAAAATTCTATTTTTAAGAATGCAAACATATTGCTCTACCAAAAGTTTGTTTGGAACTTAATATCATTGTATTAGGCTTGCATATTTAATGCCAGATTGATGCTGGCTTACCTACCAATTTGAAACAAAGCTTTTTTTTTTACAGTGAAGAATAAAGAAATAGATATTAGTCCACTTACTATTATTTAGGAAAAAACTTCTTTCAAGAACAGATATAAAGAGCATTCTTGGATGTTAAAGGCAGAGAGCATCGGAGAAAAGTACCAAATGTGAACTGGACTTAGAGAACATACTTGGGAAACAGCCATACCTGCAAACCTGATAGAATGCAGCTTAATTTTCATCCAGTAATTTGAATGAGATGGACCTTAAGCATTGAATCCTTATGTTATTAATACCTAAAATTTCATAGGCAAGCATAGTAATATTCAGTATAATAGACCACCATTATATAAGATTGTTGCATGTGCATGCACATACATGCCATTGAATGTGCCTTAACTCCTAGGACTGCCTGGCTAAATCTGAAGTTCTATTGCAAATATTTTATTTGGAGCCCTCTGAAAGTGCCTGCTTCTTAAGGCTTAGAGAAATGACTTTGTCTCTAATATAGGGCTAAAACTCTCACTCTCCTGTGAGATGCCTGATACTTTAAAACACGGGTGTCAAGCTCGAGGCCTGGGGGCTGCCCTGGAAACAGCAAAGGAGAGGCCCACTGTGCCTCTGCCAGCAAAAGGACCTTGGGAGAGCCATGTGCGGTCCTCCCGAGTTCCATTTTCACTGGCAAAGAAAGCCTTCCCAGCCAAAAATAGAGCTTGGGAGCTCGTTTTTGCCGGCAGAATGCTTGGGCTACCACAGGGCTCCCTGACACAAGTGACGTCTAGTTGATCACCCTGGCCACGCCCACCCAGGCCATGCCCACCCCAGCCCCCCAAGGTCAAACACAACCCTGATGTGGCTCTCAATAAAATAAAGTTTGACACCCCTGCCTTAAAACATTGCAGTAAACTAATTCTAATACTACGTATAGATATTGGAATAATTTGAATATTTCAGAATAAGAAAATGCTAAATCTGACTTGATTTGATATTGTACAGATTGTGTCATGTCAATTTTTTTCAAAATTGTCCAGAAATGTTGAAATTAAACTTAGATTTAAAATCAAGCTTAACTTTGTGGGTGTGAATTATAAGAACTGCAGTCATGATATTTTGGAAGAATACTAATGAAATTTGATGACATGGCACTACAACCTTCTTTATGTTCCTTCTTGAATTCACTGGTATTTCTGTTACTCTCTTTTTTAAAGCATGTGATAGTATATATGATAAAAACAGCATTCTGATGAATTTGAGAAGTCAATAAAAACTATAGAAGAGGTTATGATCAGATAGGGGGACGAAATGAGAAGACAGAAGTATGCATATATATTTGGCAGACCTGAGGTGGTCCATATGAATTTATTTTAGTGGAACGACAGAAATAATCCAATCAATTCATTAGTTCAGTCTTGCATCATTTTGTATGTAATGAGTTCAGAAGGGACTGGTCAGGAAGAGATCTATCTGGACTTTGTCTTTGCTTTCTATGCATAAAGATTCAGAAAAAAATAATAGTAATTATTTTTATCTTCCATTGTATTATCAGCTTTTCATAAATAGCTGAGATATGTGTTTACTTGTAGTCAGTCATGGCTGTTAAAATTTAAGATCATGCTTATGAAAAGAAGCTAAAGCAGATATCAGAAATTGTACAAATAAACCCCAACTTCCACATTTATCCATAGCAATGGATAAAGACTGCATTAGGACTCAGACCAGAAGCCAAATTATTTTCACTGGGTTCTTTTTCTTTACAAGCTGCTGGATTTTCTAGTTATTGTATTTTCCCTTACATTTCGCATGTTTCTTTCCTTATTTTAAGTCACTTGTTATAATTGCATACATTATCAAAATCAACAGAGCAAGCCAATGCATGTGTTTCAGACATAGATTAATTTGGGCTTGTCTCCAACTGAATGCATGTTAGTCTGCAATCTTAAAAAATAAATTAATTATTTTATTCTTTGTGGGAAAATTCTTTGCTCTTGTTTTCCTCAAGGATGAGCAAGATTTTTGGTTTTGCCAGTTAGTGAGATTTGCTTTCAGATAAATATGCATGATGTTGAGCTTTGATGCTGCAACCTAAACTTAAAGGTAAAAATAAAGGTAAAGGTTCCCCTTGCACATACATGCTAGTCATTCCTGACTCTAGCCACTGTACCACCGTCTCCCCATAATCTAAATTTACCTGCTAGAAATACTGTTAAGTACTCACTACATAATGAGTCTTCTGAGTAAACCAGCATAGTTTTAAAGAGTTTGTATGAAACTCAGATTCAGTGACCCGGTAGCCTGATAACTCTCTTTTGTTAATGGCAAGAACAAAAACAAAAGACAAATAAAAGCTTTTACAATAGTAGAACTTCCTGGAGAATAAAAGAAAATGTGTAAGCAAATAAAATAAAAACCAACCAGAAAACTAACATTTCAACCCTCTAACCAAGGAGAACTAAAAAAAGGCATAACCATCAACCTTTTTTTAATGCAAACAAATTACAGCAATATAATTAACAGAATGAAAAACAGAAAAAAAGGGAAGAACTCAGAGAAACTCAATAATACAGATTTTTCTGAGTTTTGATAGTAATTGAAATTATTGCTTTTAAGAAAGGTATCTAACAGGTATCTATAAATTTGTTAAAGACATGTCATTATCTATACTTCCTGCCAAGGAAGAGGAAAATATTTTGGGAATATCTGCCCCATGAACCAAAACAACTTGCTTAGGTTTTACATACCTGAACTGCTGAGTAGAAGCACATTTCTTGGTTTGCCTCAGATGTCACTTTTACATGGACTGATTGTGACTTATGTTGAATAGGTTCTTCTGCAGAGTTAATTCTTGGGTGAATTAAAGCCAGTAATAAGACCAGAAATTTTTGTTTAGGGGTGAAAACTCTAGCATGTATATCAAACCAGTTTGGTTGACTCATAAAAACAGAGTTTTGTAATTTTAAATGAAAGTTACAATTACCATAGGAATCAAGCATTAAGCAATTTTGTCTAGGAAAGTTCAGATTTATCACAACAGAATTTGATATTCTAGTAATTCACAGAGAGATAAAATAAAATCCCTATATACATATATTTGAGAAGAAATGACTTAGTAGTAAAAAAGTATGAAAAGTTTAAGAGAAAAAATCCATTACCTACAAGGAAAAAAAAGACAAAATTTGAACTGCTGCTGCATGTCAGTATGGTCAGTTCTTATCTCAAAAGATGTGTGATCAGAGTTAGCGGATGAATCATGATTTGTTGAACAAGCCACATTACAGTAACTGGGTTCATGAAAGCATTGAGCCATCCACTCTGTCTTGCAATGTTTTGGGATCTGTATGATTCCCAGTCATGTAAATAATCATGGATCAATGCAGCTTGTTGAATATGGTCATATGCTACTTATTCAACAAATAATAATTTTACTTCTTTATTGATTTAATTTAGTGTTTACTTTTGCTTAATGCTTCTCACTATTTCTAGGGTTCTTTAGTAGTGCATATTGTTTTTCTACTGTGTTTATGTGTATTTATAACCTTGTTTATATTTTTTAAAAAAACATTTGCAGATGAACGATATAGATGGCCCCTGCCCTCCATAAGTGCTAGTGCTCTTACAGATATTTATTTCAAATGGAATTACAGTACTTTGCTAGAATGTGTTCTGTTATGTATTCTTGCTGTATGTGTTTCTGTGGCAGTTCAGTTTATTTATTTGCAGGCCGTGACTAATTCAAAGTATTACAGTTAGAATGTGAGTAGTTAGAAAACAAATCTGAAATGGTTAATAATGGAAAGAGGAGGAATGTAAAGAAGGCACCAGATGATTTCTGCCACTTTTCTGTGGCATTTATAGTCTCCTTTTAACATCTTGAACTGAAAATCTCATGATAGACAATGTGACTTCAAACAGATAGTCATGCACATCTGGGGATATACGTTCAAGAAAACAACAACAAAGCACTGAACAAATGGAGTAAACATGGAACCAAATGAATTTACAGTTGGATCTAAATCTTCCCACAGAAATCTGTTGCTTAGGTCTGTGAATCAGGGACAGATTTCTCCAGAGAGTTTCAACACATTGTTGCATTATGCAGGCACTTTATGTCAATTAAATACAGCTCTCACACAATTGTTAAAGCACACATGAAATAGCCTAATATGGACAATCGCTTTTTCACATTCTGCATTAGGTTAGTGTTCTGTTGTCATTCATATTGAAAATACAGAGTTTGTGCAGGTTTTAGTGGCCTGGGATAGCTACAGATCTATTGGCATAAGTCAGCAAATGGAGTGAGAAAAAGGAGAAATATTTATTCTGATTTTGATGAGCAGACCTGTCATAAGGAACTGATCTGGCCTCCTTGGCTTGGGAGATATAAAGGCAGCAGACTCATATTTAGGTGTGGGGATTTAATCTGACAGCAACTTCATACAAGATCCAAACAAAGGTTTGTCAATGATTGACAAAACTTTGGTCTCTAGAGAAAGACCAAGCTGAGGACGGAATTGCCAACACTTTGGAAGATAGACTCAAGATTCAGAACGATCTTGAGCATTGGGATCATTCGAACAAGATGCAGTTCAGTAGTGAGAAAAGTAAAGTTCTGCACTTAGGTAGGAAAAAACCAAATGCACAGGTATAGAATAGGTCAGGGGTGTCAAACTCAATTTCATTGAGATCAGAGCTGTGGTTGACCTTGGTGGGCCAGGTCGGTGTGGCAGACTGGGTGGGTGTGGCTGACTGAATGGGCATAGCCAGTGTGACAGCACTCCCCAAACTGCTGGCATGTTTCTTCTTCGTACTGGGTAGACTGGGCTGAAGCCATGCTAACCCAATGTTTCCTCTTTACACAGGGTAGCCTGAGCTGAAGTCACATCAGGTAGACTGGGCCAAAGCCATATTGGGTAGACTAGGCTGAAGCAATGCGGACTGGTCCCTTAATTTCCAGGATGTCCTGCAGGCCAGATCTGACCACATGGCAGGCCATATCCAGCCCATGGGCCTTGAGTTTGACACTCTTGGAATAGGTGATACCTGACTCAACAGTGGGAACTATGAAAGGGATCTAGGTATTCTAGTGGATCACCCTATAAAAATGAGTGTGCTGCATTTGCTAAAAACAATAATAATAATGTAGCCCTAGGCTGCTGCATCCACAGAGGAATAGCATAAAGATCACAAAAAATAATAGTATGTTCTGTACTGTATTACTGAAGCCACATTTGGAATATAGACAAAAGCAACAAAAATGATAAGGGATCTGGAGGCTAAATCATATGATGAATGCTTAAGGGAACTAGATATGTCTAGTGTAACAAAAAGAAGAATTGGGGATGACATCTGTCTTAGGGAAGACAGAAGATAGCTGTTTTCCAGGACTTGATGAGCTATCATAGAGAAAAGGGGATTGACCTATTCCCAAAGCAACTGAAGGCAAGAAGCAATGGGTGGAAACTACCAGTAGTTAAAGAGAGATCCAATCTGGAACCAAGGAGAAATTTCATGACAGTGAGAAAAATTAATCACAGGAGTAGTTTGCCTCCTTGATTTCTGGGTACTAGTTGCTGGAGATTTTCAAGAAAATATTGGATAGCCAATTGTTGGGAATGGAATAAGATTTCTTTCCTTGGGCAGGGGGTTGGACTAGAAGATCTCCAAGGTCCCTTCTAACCTGATTCTATGTCTGATTCTATGATTCCGTGATTCTGTCACCATGGGAGAGTTTCTTTATCCAATGGAGAAATAGTTCAGCTGAATAGATTCAGGAAAAACATTAATCAGTGCTGAGCACATTATAGTAAACAGTTGCTTTCTTTACACGTGATTTCAAACTCTGTGCTCTCCATTACATTCATGCTCTTTTACATGTAACAATTTGCTGTCTTAGTTTATGGTATATTAGTTTGTATAAGCAAGGAATATATCTTATCTTCTTATCACCTAATTCCTAATCCAATTTGAGGTTTTTCTAGATTATTTTAATTTATTTAAAAAAACAAAAACAAAATAATGTCTAGCATTATCTTCATTTACTAGAATACTTTTGTAAAGACTTTATATGTCTTATAAAATAAAGTGGTAGTTATTCTTCAATAGTGACTACAGTATGACTTCAAGATGCAAAATATGCCAATAAATATTTCTAGCCTGTGATTTAACCAAAAAGTCATGGTTTATTTCTGTCCAGTAAATCAAACTGAAATGCTTCTTCAATAGTTTGTTTAAAATATAATTTCCTGGATAAAATCATGATAGGGAAAAATGAATTAGTGTATATGCTAGACAGGGAATATGTGTATCCGAGGCTCCTAACTTTCATTTATGTAGTGCCTACCATCTCATTCATCATCTATAAATCCTGAAGATCATTTAAGTCAGTTATATGGTATATGCATTAGTAGGTTCTATGGTATATGCATTAGTCTGGTTGATAGCATCCAATGATCTGTCCCATACGTTTCATTTAAATACTAAAAAGCACAGAGAAAATGGAACCTTGAAAAACACCTTGTATAAGGTCTTACTTTGATATTTTCTTCTTTTAACCAAGGAAGTTTCCTATATATTTGTCATAGAGACTCCCAATAGAAGCTATAACCAACCAGGATTTCCACATTCCACATACCACATTTCAAAACAGTTCCAATCTATTCATATAAGTATTACCAAATATCTCTTGGCATCAGTCATAACATCCAGAATAGCAAAAATATAAGAGGAAAAACATAAAAAACATCAAAGCAGCTTGTGAATAATCAACCCCGGGTAGAAGATGAAGTAGCAATATAGGGGAGGCCCCACAAAACCTGAAACAATTTAAGGATGCAATGCATGCAGGAAGGAAGGGTTTTTTTGCAACAATAATCACCATATATAAGTCTTAAATAAACTTTATGGTGTACCTTATTAATATAAATCAGATCTTTCTCCAATGCACTATAAAATATCAATCTTGCAACTCTACAGCCATATTTGCATACCACATATTATTTGTAATCAAGGACTGTATCAGAGGATACAGTCAATCGGGTGTTCTGTATTATAAGTACTGATCCAAACATTGATAGGACTCACTTCAGTTCCTTTATTTTGGAATGCAATTAGATCTAATAGATTTTTGGGTCAGGCATCTTGCCCATATGTAGGTAAAATGTAGCCACTAATCAGACCTTAGTGCTGATCTAACATGACTGAAAAATTTAAGGCATCTCTTGCCAAGGAACATCTCCTAAATCAAGACTATTGTTGGTTATCTTAGAGAAATGCTTAATTGCAGTGGAACCTCTGAGATGCTCCAGGGGTTGGAGTTGCTCAAAATAAATATGGAATTCAATCAATATCATGAGCATACACGACTCCAACTCTTGATATAAGACTATCTGTATCAGTTCATGGATTCAGGTAGGTAGTACACTTCAGATCAATTCCTAATCACAAGATTGAAGTGTGTTCATTATGACCAAGTTTTCTCAGGTTTTCTAGCAGGAAAGATGATGTTCATATGGTTTGTTGCTGTATCTACTCTGTCATGAAGCTAGTGAGACAAAGCTGTGGTGGCTGAATTCACAATAATTGCATTTTCCCTATTTTCTATTTCCCACAATTAGAATTTATTTCATTATTTTGTTCACTTCAGACAGCATGTTAGAATGCAGAATTCAAATAGTAAGCAGATCCTTATTTCTTCAGTGGTGACATTTCTGAGGACCTGAACATCTTACCTGCAGAGGGGACCAGAGGATTCTAGATCATGTGGCACTATTTATATGAACGCAAAGGCTACTTTAGGCCTTTGCCCATGAATGACATCATAGTGCAATATATAAACACAAACCCTTGTTGTTCCTGGCATATTGTTTGTTTGATAGTTACATTACCTAAGGACTCTGGAGTGGCTTCACAAAATTATAATATATGTAATACATATAAAACTTGCATGCAATGTAGTGTAAAACATGATTGGCCTTTGGGAGAAAACCACCAAAACCACAGCATACTTCCATAACACCTGCTGCTACGATGAGGCCTGTCCAAACCTCCTGGCCCCAGGCCTAGAGAAACAACCAAGTTGTTAAAGATTGCCTGAAGGCAGGCAAGGTAAAGGCCATGCAGACTCCCATGGGATGCAATCCAAAAGCAGGTGCAATGATAAAAAAAATATTGACTGTACAGGAGAACATATCACCCAGACAAGAACTGCATTGTGAGGCTACATATGCATGCAGGCTCTTCCTAATTCCCTTTAATCTTTTGAATTTGGCAGCATATTTAGTAGTTCTTTCTAAACTACCAGCTTTTCCCAGCTACTTACATGGTATATTAAATTAATCTTTTGGAATGCTTATCTCTTGTGGACTATAAAGACTCTTTAATAGTTGAAATATATAAAATGTTGATAAAAAATGAACTTTAATAACTTAATGGAGCTAAGAAAGGGGGAAAAAACTAGTTAAGCTGTGATTAACTACATTTAATATTTACAGATATTGCATTTAATATTAGTTGTTATACAACTAATTGTTAGATTTGTGTATTTTTCACATTGTGGGCTTTTATAGATCAAAAATTGTAATGTATTTCTGTGATTTGTTGTTGATGGGGAAAGTAATTATACCCTACTTCCCACATTTTTGGTCATCCTGACTCTTGCTTTAAAACTTATCTTTAAGGGGGAAAAAATTTGAAAACAGCTTCCTGAAGATGTACTTCTGATGGGAAGAGGTTTCTGATTTTGAATTGGGGATCTATGTTCTAATGTTTTATACTATACTATCTATATCCAATATAAAATGTCTGTTACTTGGCTCCAAATATTGTGTTTCAGCACAAATTTGAGAAAAGCTGGTGAGAAAAAAAATCTGTTTCATTCT
>JANHFJ010005915.1:12369-23878 GCA_032468195.1 Cerberus rynchops
CGCCCATTCACAAATCCAGAAAGGTTGAGGAACTCTGTACCCCATCTTGTACTTAGTTTTTTTTTATTGTTGTCATCATTAGGTATTTGTTGATAAATAGCAAACTATTCTAAATGCTTCCAGTGACTTCCTAAACAGTTGTACAATTCTTCTAAATAACTGCCCAGCTTAAATTTCCTTGCTTATATTATTCAGGCCCAGAAGTTTGAAAGTGGGAAATTATGAATATCATTTCAATGGGAAACTTAATGGGGAAATGAAAGGACCCTTCAACAGGGCATTCCTGAGCAACAGCGATGTCACTGTTCACTCCTTTCAACCTGGAAAGTCTTCAGTGTTCCTGACATAACTATAGTAGTAAAAGAATTAGTAGTACATATTAGTACAAATTAGTACTAGTAGTAATAGTATTAGTTACAGTAGTATTTCAAAACTAATTCTTACTGTGTCTCATTTTGAATTCCCAACTGGACCATTGTAATCCTCTTCCATTCATGCAAGTTTACATTGCAAACTTTTAATTGCTTGGAAAAATGGGGTTGCAAAATATGATGCCACAGTCTTCTCTGAAAATTTATATGTGGAAGATATGTTTTGATAGTCAGGGCAATTTTCCTTTACAGCAGTAGCTCAAGGTTTTTTTCCCCCCAAAGTGTCCACACAACAGGTGTGAGGAGGTGGGAGCATGTAGAGGGATATATTTGTTTTCTATAAAGAGTAGTTGATAGGAGTTTATTACATCATAAATTGTTATAGCTCAGCAGGCTAATTTCATAATTATTCTTTCACTTTTCTGTTTGTCAGCTGAAGGGAGAACTAATTGGCACATGATATTTATGCCTGGTTTTGGTTAAGCATTTTTAGTTAATCACCTTTAAAACATCTTGGGAAGACTTAGAAATGGAAAAGATACACCACAGAGTATGTAACCATTGATGAAGTGTATTTGGTAGGCAAAGTTGGGCAAATTTCTGGAGATTACTTTAGAATTTAATAGAGGTACAATATGTGTTTATTAGTGCCCATTTTCTAGATATTAAATGTATTTAATGTCAGACATATTGTATTTGACACTATATGATATATGGGCCCATATGATCATTATCAATCAATGAAAGACTGTGCATGATCATTTTTCTTGTATTATTGAATTATTGACAAAAATGACCCATGACCTTCAAAAGTTTTTTTTTTCATCTAGGAAATCTTTAAAAACTCCCCATGTCCTACAAAGAAAAAACAATTACAGCAAACCTAGTCTTTCCTCAAGAACAAAACATAGATTTGCAAAACTTGAACTCAGAATGAAGACAATGCAGTAGCTAATTTGCTGTTTTTTAGCATATTTAAATAATTTCCCTTTTATTTAAATACCCTGCTTCCAGTCTCATTAAATCAAACTTGTAGAATATTTATCTTTGGATGTAAGTAAATTTATCTTTTATGTAAGTAAAAATTCCAATAATAGGGACTCCTAAGGCTTATTTGTGCACAAGTCAGGCCAGAGCAACTTTTTGTCAAACATCTTAATGAAACTAAAGTTTCTAGAAAGGTTTTAGAAGTACAGAATGGAGAATTCAAACAAAGATATTATTCAATGCAAAATTTCTGTTAAAATAATTCAAAATATTGGAGAATCTAGTAAACTTTATAAAATTATGATTGTAAAATGAGACATGTGTTAAAGATTTACTATCTGAAAATATGGCTTTTTTCATGCAGGTATTTGATTGCATTTCAAACAAATTCTGTATTCATTCTCATAAAATTTTTGCATAAAAATTTTAAAACAAATTTGAGTGTGAAAATTTATTGAATGTTCTATGTCTTCCCTATAGGAATTCCCATTCCCTTTGGATCACATCTTATTTATTCAGTAGTGCTCTTCATTTCCCATGTAATATCACCCAAAAGTTGATATGGGGAGGAAGCACTTAAGAATTCTTCTGGTACTAAATTTGACACTCTTTATTCTGCATCTTAATCATTGAGTATTGTTGTGCAACATGATAACTTTATATTCATAATTTTGAAATAGGAATCATTCAATGTGTAGTTGTTTTCTTTTGAAGTTTTATATTTAATCCTTTCTTCCATGTTCCTCTTTTATAGGCCTGTTCCAGGCTCCTTATCATCACTGCTACACCTGCACAACCGTCAAAGGCAGCCAATGCCTGCTTCTATGCCTGGGACTTTACCTAATCCTACAATGCCTGGATCTTCTGCTGTCTTGATGCCAGTAAGTACATTGCTTTTCTACATGTATAGTTTTAAATGTAACAAATAGTGTAAGAGTACAATTAGCATACATGTATGAGCAATGCTGCTGGATTGGGCTACTGGTCCATCTAGTGTAGCAGTCTGTTCTTACAGTGGCCGGACAAGGAAACCCACTAGTCACCCAGCTGAGGCCTTCAGAGATGAATAATGTGCTATAGAAATGTGTGAATGTGTATATATAGTTCTATGTGCGTGTATATGTGTATGTGTGCTAACACATACTTTTTATTCTGATACTTCCAGGGGTCAATTTTATTGGTGTTGTTCCCTATAGTGTATGTCTGTGTGCCTATGTGTTTGTGTGCCTATGTGTATACATATATACATATGCATGCAGGCATATACACACACATACACACATACCATGAAATCTACCAAGATCTGCACTGCAAATGTAGGACCATCATTTTAACCTTACCTTCTTAACTACTGTTTAATTTAAGACAGGAGCTTTTATACCTACAAAATTTAACAATTCCATTAGGGAAAGTCTCACTTTTCAAATATTCCAGATAATTTGATAGCATTAAACATAATTTCATGCAGTGATATTTTAGATCTACTTAACCTAAGTTATTTTTCAAAATAAAAGACAAGTTATTCAAGGTGTACTCAGCCTTCCATCCTTCCGAAGTTGGTAAAATGGGGACCCAGATTGTTGGGGGCAATATGCTGACTCTGTAAACCACTTAGAGAGGGTTGTAAAGCACTGTGAAGTGGTATATAAGTCTAAATGCTATTATAAAAAAAATTCAAACCTAGGTGACTTTGTACTTCTAATGAAAAGATAAATTTCTTTCTAAGTAACTACTCAATCAAATACAGACAGGCAGACAGACAGACAGACAGACACACACATACACACTCTTGTGAAAAGCAATCAATGAAGGTAGTGACTGGGCACAATATCATACAGAAAATCTATCAACTTCCTAGATGTAGCTTTTTACCATTAATGGAACAAAACACTGAACTAGATAAGACTTTCCTGTAGAATTATTCTTATGTTTATCGATAGCTTGGCTCTTGCTTATTTAAAGAAAATATGTCAGTTGAAAATTACAATTATCTTTGATCTTTAGATTATCTTCTATATGCAAAAACTCATTTCTTCTCTCTGTTCACTTCTCAAGATGGAAAGACAGATGTCTATGAACTCAAGTATCATGGGAATGCAAAGTCCAAACCTCAGTAATCCATGTGCTTCACCTCAAGTTGCTCCAATGCATTCAGAAGCTAAAATGGTAAGATGTTGAACACTACTTATATTGTCCTATTTAAAACAAGGAACAAAGTGAGTATTTGGTTTCCAGTATATAATTATTTATGCTTGGGCTGCTTGCTTCACAGCTTCAGATCTTGCTAGTCATCATTTTTACCAAGAACTTCAGGAATTGGATATTTAGCCATCACTTTATGCTGTAATATTGAAAATTGGATAAGGAAAATATTTAATGGCAGTTAAATATAATAAATAATATTTTTGCTTGTGTCTCTGCACATTTGTAACACTGATTGATTTAATCTAGGCAGATAACAGTAACATTTGCAACATCTGCATGTCCAGAACCATCTCTAACCCTAGTTACTGAAATTGATGGCATAAATTGTACTACTTTAAGATAGGAAATGTTCAGAAAATATGCTATAAATCCTTAAAAGTATATATAAAAAATTCCACACATTTCTACTTGTCCTCACAAAAAGACAGAGGGGAAAAACATGAAATTATAGTCCTACCCATTTGCACCATTTTGTCCCATATACAAAACATTAAGTACAGTCCTGATCATCCAAAGGCTGATAAAATAACAGGAATCTTGTTTCCAAGATCAGAAGGTTTGATTCTCTTGGCTATGTGTATCTGTTAGCTGTCTTGAACTTTTCTACATGGCTTGTTCCTAAAAAGTAGATCCTAGTCTTTTAGATTATAATTATCTATTTTGCTGTTATGGATATTCACTATCACTGTCACTGTCACTATCCATCAGCTTCCTGATTCACCTAAAATTTTTAAAAAGATCTTCATGAAAATTCAAATATATATTTTAAGTATGTCAAAGAAACATACATTTGTAAGTGAATCAAACTAATGTTTTACTATAGGGTACTGTAACTCATACACCTTTTTTTTACTATAGGGTACTGTAACTCATACACCTTTTTTTTACTGTTTTTACTGTCTTTGACTTTCTGTTATTAAAGTTGTGAACCAATCAGAATGGTGTTTTACAAGTTGAGTGGCATTTAAATAAGTATTGCTGTTTGCGTTAAGAAATACATTGCAGCATTCAGAGAAGTGATACCCATTTTCGAATCCTTATGTTATTGGGAAGTATGTAGGGTTTTGTAAGAATCAGATTTATATAGATTTTTTGTAAAAATAAAAATAAATCCTGAGAGAGATACATATGTGCAAAGCACCAAAGTGTTAAGGCTTCTCATCATGAAACCCTCCCAATTTGGTATGGATTACAAATTCTAAAACTTTTATCTGAATGCACAGTTGATAACAATTTGTTGGTTCCATATTGGGGCGAAAGGCTGGCCTAATACCTTATATTGTCATCACTGGCTTATAAATGCTTAAAGCTGCTTTGGAAGGAAGCCAATGGGCACCTTTGAAGTTCCTGTCATGCTGCCATATGGGGTAAAGGGAAATGTTTTCCTGCCAGTAGGTTTCATGCCCTGTTTGGGTAGACATGAATGGTCACATCTTTTCCTCAGTACAAATGTTGGCTAGGTAGCCAACCCAAGCTTTTTAACACCTCAGCTAAAGCCACACTCTCTAAACATATCCTTGGTTGGCTCAAAGAGCATATATTGGCTAAAAGCATTGGCTACAACAGCCAAAGTAAACCTGGTTCCTATGTTGTGTGGTGTACAGGGATCGTATGTGCCAAAAACCAATAGCATTTGCAGCTCAGCTTATTAAATCTTAGGCAGTTGGCAAGTTGTTGTTGTGTTTTTTCTCCTGTCAAACCAAGCTATAGCAAGCCAAGCAAAATAGTTCTTGGCTGAAGAAAAGAAACACCACCGTGGCAACTCTTTTGGAGACTAAAACTTTTAGATTTACTTTGCCTTCTCTGTTTTCCTTCTCTGAAGATTTAAAAAGGAAGGTATTGATGCTTACAATGAGAATACTATTGTTTAATATATGAGATTAAAAGGATTGCATTTTAATCTGAATCCATTTGTTTTGGCTTAGGGCCTAGATATATAAAGTGTTGGTTTGGTAAGCCCTTCCACATCAGATAATTCCAAGAAAACAACATATATTATAATGCTATTAACTGTGGAGTTAATTGATTTCAACAGAAATAGTGTTTAAGTCATGGTATGAGGTTATACAGTTAAATTAAAATTTGGCTCCATGCTAAAATTTCCAGAATTTAATTTGCACTTTGTGAGATAGCCTGTTGTAGATCGCTTGCACACTCAAAATTGCTTGTTTTACTCACTGATAATCTTCCATAAGCTGAGCAACTGAAAGTTTCATTGTTTGGATTTATACTTCAAGTCTAATAAAATAGATTTCTGGATTATAAATCTAGATTAAATAGATTAGATTTGTTAGATTTACTGTATATTAGATATATAGTGTAGATATAATGTAAATTAGATGTACTGTAAATCTAGAAAATTATAGTAGCTATAAAAGCCATTGAAATCAGCCATCCTTACTCCTGGATGTCTGGTAAAAAGAGTTCAGCCATACGAAAGATACTTAATCTACTACACTATCGCCCCACATGACAGCTAAGTAACATGAAGTGTGGCCCCAGGAATTATTGTTGAGCCAAGATGAACAGATTGTTAGGAAGCCTTTTATATACTTACTTCTGCTTAATTATCTGATAGGAAGCACAGTAAATGTTGGGACTAAGATTTTCAAGGCTGCCAAGGACAGCAATGTTTCCAGATATTTTTATGCTATGCTCACACAAGTCTTTTTTCTGTAGCTGGAAGGCACCTGCTGGATTGCAAATCTGCAGCATGCCTCTTAGTGGAGCTATTTAAAAAACAACACAAAATTTAATAGTTATCAGGTAGGCAAATACAAATAAAATAAAATAAAATAAAACTGTCTTATTCCAGTCAGCCTCCAGTGATAGGACATTGCTAGGGTAATTAAACATTTTCCACAGATAATTTTCATAGCAGTTTGTTTTTTCTAGGGGGGTAGGATTTCCATTATAGCATCAATCCCTATCCATGAGAATAGGAATTAGGAATATTTTGGGAAACATTATTGTATTTTCCAAACATTTTTACAGGAATATTTATTAGAATATTTTAAAATATTTTGTAATCAGAATGAAAGATATCATGTGTTTCTGATAGCTTTCTGGCAGATTAGGTCCTTGTCATAAAGAAATTTATTATATAGAAAAAGACGTAGAAAGGGCTGGTGGTACAGGAAAGACAACTATAAATTAAATTGGGTAATAGTTGTAATTTATCAAATCTGTATATTATTTCTGCTCTGCCAATTGTACTTGAGCAAGAAATTATTTGCTTTAAAATAATAACAATAAAGAAATCAACAAAAACAGCTACAGATTAGATTAGATTAGATTCAGTTGGCAGCAGGCTTGCTAAAAGGAGTGATCAGCTCATATTTTTGAGAAAATATTTATGCATATCTTATCTTATGCTTTTGTCTAGATCAAGGGTGTCAAACTCAAGGCCTGGGGGATGGATCCGGCCCATGGGTTGCTTAGATCTGGCCTGCGGGCCACCCTGGAAACAGCAACAGTCTGGCCTGCAGTGCCTTTGTAAGTGAAAACGGAGCTCGGGATCCATTTTTTCTGCTAGAACGCTTGGGCCACAACAGGTGCCCTCAACATAAGCAATGTTGTGCTGGCCATGGCCACCCTGGCCACAGCCACTCCAGCCTCTGAGGTCAAATACAACCTTGATGCAGTCCTCAATGAAATTGAGTTTGACACCCTTGGTCTAGATCTTGGCAATTAATATTGTAACAGAAAACAATACTGTAAATCACATTGAAATATTATCATGTAAGAATTAAAATTAGAATAATAAATAGATATAGGAAAATAATAATTAAATAAATAAAATACAGCAGAAGTAACCATTTTTAGACACATTCCAGACTTTTTATTATAACATAAGAAATGTGGTGAGTAAGAATATCAAGTTTGTATTGACAGATTATGTAAGCACAAAAAGAGGAATGGTATAAAGACAATAGAGTAATAATTAGGAAAATATGTATTATTATATGTATGTAACAGAGCTAAGCAACCTTTGAGGGCTGTTGGACATGAATAAAATGTTAATAGCAGGTTATACAAGCTTATAAAGTGCTTGTCATGAAATGTTCACTCCCACTCTGCCTTCATTTGTGGTCTTTTCTGAATAGGTAAGCATGCTTATCAAGCACTGGATTAAAATCAACCAACATTTTCAGTTTCCAGTTACATATTTTGGGAGCAATGTGAAATCAGAGACACTTTTAAAAGCAGGATGATGCTATATTGATTCTTGCCTTGCTGCACATCCAATTGTTTTAGAGTTTGAACAATGAGGATTGTAATAATTAAATATTGTTGATTCTTTAACTGTGGCAGTACCAAGTAGGTAGAACAAGCTGCATGGGTTTCTCAATGGTGTGACAAGAAACTGAAGAAGTGTTGCACAAGGGATCAGAGAATTTCATTCATGTAGAGTACAATCCAAAGTAAACCTTGATTTAATTGGATTTATGGTGTAATCCAGATGCCATTCTGTTCCACTGAATCTAGTTCCTTTAAATATCTTATTCCTATATCAGCGGGAATATGACGCAGCTTCAGTTTTGTAGATAACCTGCATGCACACAACACATGCACACACGCACATACAATTGGCTAAGCTGTCTTAAAACAGCAGCTCAAAAACTGATATATAGCACAAAATCATACCTTTAAATGCATCCGAAGACATAATAAAAGAATAATAATATTGTTTATTCAGTAGCTAAAACAAAGGAATTAAATTAAAGGACCACATTATACAAAAATTGCAGGATATTGAAATTAAACAGATTGTCAGCAAGATTCTAAAAAACAGTGTTGCTTTACAGTAGTGTAAATTTATTTTAAGGTTACTGGTACCAGGTGCCATCACAAAAGATATTCATTGCCTCACACTCAGGAAGGCCCTTTTTTTTCCTGAAATGCTGCCTAGAAACTTGTATGAGAATTCTCAAAAAGTAAAGGAAGTATTTTCTTCGTAGCTATTCACATGCAAATGTATTCAGATTTAATCCACCAAGTGATGGACTAGGACTCATTAGTCTTGGGCAGACTTCCCACAGCTCAATTTGGAATTAGTATTTAAAAGGTTTTCTGGCAAGAGTTTGGAAGAAGTCTGTTTGTTTTCAGAGATGTCTTTCATCATTTGGAATGTGGCATGTTGACACAGGCAAGTACAGTAGGCCTTTCTCAGTGGTGGCCCCTCATTTATAAAATTCAGTTTTTCTTCCTGAGATTTGCATAGCTTTATCATTTCCAAGTTAGTTAAAAAAACCTTTTTGAGTCATTTTTAAAGAAATGGTTTCCACTAGTTAATGGTTATCCAATGTACTTCTAGTAGTATTGTAGAGTATTATGCATGTATTAAGAAGGCTCTTTGTGTATAATTGTGGTATTATTTATGCATATTGTTGGTCTGCTGTCTTATGAGTGTGGCTTAGATATTTAAAGATAGTTTAGAGATTTTCTTATGTAATTTAGTTGCTGCCACATCCAATATTGTACCATATTTGAGGGCCTATTCGAATTAATAGAATTTGAACAGGGCCTCAAATATGGTACAATATTGGATGTGGTTGATGATAGTATTATGCAAAAATGAATGGAAAGAGAAGTGACTCTAAAAGAATGCTAAGTCGTCAAAGTCTATTTCATTATTTTGATTAGCAATAACTGTCAATAACCAACTAATGTTTTTAGGCAATAAATAAATTAATTGCCTAAGACCCTCTACCTTCATTTTCACAATTGGTAAAATATCAATGTAGTTGCAAAGAATAATGATGATATCTAGGAATCATGGGAACTGGAAGACAACAATTTGGAGAAGTCTAATCGAGAACATGCAATTTTGACTTAATTTAAAAAATAGGATTTTGATTATATTTTATCATATGTTCAGCATAAGAATGTTTGCATAGGATTAGCAAAGCCACAATCTTTGGGTGTCAACTAAATCTTTACAGTTATATTTCAACTTATAGAAGAAACTTTAAGATTACTTATGCCTATATCATATCATAGCAAAGTATTCCACAGTGGAAAACTCAAATTCCAGGCCAAGTCATATTGAATTTTTTGATATCATTAAATTCAGCCAAGTAATCTTTATCTTCTAGACCATAACCCTATATTTATAAATCACTAAATACAGATATACTTGAAAAAAATGGGACTGTATATGCTGTTGTAATTACCCAATCATATATTTCATTATTCAAATTCAAATCAAATTCAAATTTTATTTGTCACAACACAGTCATACACAGTACAGTGTGTAGTGAAATGCCTAGGTGATCACCCTTGACCTTAGGATATTAGGAAAGCAAGGAGAATAGACTGTAGAAGTATTCTAGCAATAATTCAAATTATTATTAGTCCTCTAAAATTAAAATGAAAGAAGTAATCATGTGCGGTAATTGTGTACAGCTTCCTGCTCTTGAAAAATGGTCCAATTTATCTTGGAAATAATTCCACTGAGTTGACTCAGGTTTACTGATGAATACATTTAGATACAGAATCACCTTACTTAGATCAAGTCTTTTGAGCAGTGTTAGCCTAATAAAGTGTTATGAATCCAGTTTATTATGTATTCAATATATTCCAGTGTAGGAATCTCCATATGTTGTTCAGTGCAAAGTTATAGTTTCAAATATTCAGAGGAGCTGTATGTTCTATAAAATGCTTAACTCAATAAAATACAAAATACATGAAAGCAACACTGTTTTCTGAACTAATAATAAGGTTGGTATTTCAAGAAAAAAAATGGGAACGGAAGGAGAACGGAATGGGAAAAGTTGGCAGAAAAGGAGCTAGTGCCATCCTCCTTTATATACTGATGTTCTGTCAGAAGCCAGACATATTAAAAATATTTGTGTAATTTAAAATAATTTGCACAGGTCTAGGAAAAGCTATTTTAGGCATTTAAACATTTGGAAGATCCCACTGGAATTTATGTGAAACTGAGAATATGATATTACCAAACCTTCTTGTGAAGACAGATGTGAGTTGAAATGAAAACACAATTCATGTGAATATTCAAAGCAAGCATTAGATGGTCTCCTTGCTTTTCCAAAAGAATGACCATTTTAAGAGTTCTTATTTATAATAAACTGAAGAATTTGTCATTGGGCTGGTTTAAACATTTTAGAATTCACATTTATTTATATTTTAAAAAAAACCAATGACATGCTTGAATCATGCTTTATATGACTGCTCTTCTACATTGAAATATTTGTGGCACCAACTAAATTACATAAATGCTCTTTAAAATGTTTTATTGTTTTCATAGAAAAGAAAAGCTTTATTACTTAAATGCAGAATATGTTTATAAAATGGTATTCTGCAAATTAATTTCTATTTCTGCTTTAAGCTAGAATTCAGTACATTAAAGTAGTACAAACAATGGTTTTATATTTTTAATAGGACAATGAAAAAGAGTCACCACACATGTTTAAGGTTTTACTTGTTTGCTACATAGGATTGGATAGCTTGTATAAATCCATGTGTTTAGAGCATCTATGAATGTACAGCTTCTATGTCCTGATAAAGTATTTTTTGTACTAATACAAAAAATATTTGTATTAGTAAAAATAATATTAAATGAAGGAAAAAAATGCCTGCAGTGCAAAATATAACTTTTTGTTAATGCTGCATGACAATGAAATTACCGTAATGGTTATAATTTTATGTATGATAGTCACAATACTTTCAATACTTTACTCATTACAGAAATAGAGAATTTAGAAAAATTAGATTTGAGTTATTGTTACAGTATAGACCAGTGGTGATGTTCAATTTTTTTTAATACCAGTTCTATGGACGTGGCTGCAGGATTAAACATCACCAAGCAAAGAATTAAACTTCACCAAAGTTACAATGTAATAAGGGAGAGGCAGTTTCTGTGAGCAAGGTAATAAAGATTAGGCTAGAAACAACTGTCTTATTTACAGGATTAACCCTGTAAA
>JANHFJ010005915.1:52677-67195 GCA_032468195.1 Cerberus rynchops
CTGGAGACGGCTGCAATATGTTCTTCTAATGACAGCCGTACATCCAGGAGGACACCCAAGTTGCGAGCCCTCTCCGTTTGAGCATTTACATTTGAGCATTTACATCAAACCAACTGCTTTTATATATACTAGTGATCCTCCATTTTCTATGATTTTTTTACTTAGATAAATATGTTTTCTGAATAATGCCATGGGAGACAGTGAATATGTTCCTCATTTGTTAGTTATAGCTAGTGAAACTTCAGCACAAATTTGTTGTTTCCTATTAGACTACCCAGAAATTGTTTTACCAACAGATACATATTCATCTAATGTTTCTTTTCTTTGTGTGTCTACACACTGTAAAACAGAGATCTCCAATCTTGACAATTTTGTGGCCTTCAAGTCCCAGAATTCTATCCAGCCACTCCACAAGCTTTGAAGATGCCAAGTTTGGAGATTCTTGCTCTACAGGATCATTCTTCCAGGGCAGGGGTAATGGTTGATTTAGGTGATGCATCAAATAAATCTTTGCCACTACCATTCCACCCCTTTTTCCATCATCTTGTTTCCCATTTTCCTAGATTCTTTGGAATGGAATTACCTTTTCTAATGTTCTGAACTGTTCTGGGCTGGATTGACAGTGAAACTGGTTTAAAATAATGAGGTTTTGTTTCTAAAATTAAATATTGGGAAAGACAAGACAAAACAAAATCCTTCTAAACATTTTATTTCACTCCTTTATTTCCTTTGTATTCTCCGGAAGGATTAGATTTTAAGTTTTTCTTCCTGGATTTAAAAGAAAGAGAGAAAAGAGCATATTGCTAGAACTTCACCTAAAGCCTAGAAATCTTTCCTGTTTTGTATATTCACCTGTGTAAAGTAATACTATGAAGATTTTCCTCTTGGACACCCATGACATTTGATAAAAGTGACAGGTTGCTGGGATAAAAAATACTTTAATGCCCATTTTCTTGACACACCTGCTGTAGAAATTCTTTATACCTTACTCTATGATTGGATATTGAAGTTGTCTTCCATAAGTAGAGATAATATGTGGATCAATAAAATTAATAAACCAATAACTCTCTGTATTGCCTGTTGGAACACCAGCATCAGTCCCCACGATTAATTATAACTAAAAAAGAATTAGTCCTTGACCTGCCTCCACCAAGTTCTCCTTTGGATTGGACAGGTTGATACACCTTCCCCCAGGTGTTTCCTGCCTCTCTTACAAGTTCTTTTTTAAAATTTGGAAATCTTCCAAGAAGAAGTATGAGAACTTTTTTTTCTGGTCATGCTGATAACAGATTATTAAGCATCTAGACTTTGGTAGGATGCAAACAGATTGTGGGGAAAAAGAGGTTGTCTCTTCCATCAGTAAGGAGCAATCATATCCAAGGCTGCCACAACATAAGCATATGAGATGCTTATTAAAATGAATAGGGTGTGTGATGTGGTCTGCTAGCTTAATGCTACAGGATCTTCTTTCTCCAGTTGTATCTCTGCTTAATGATAAACAGCTTTATGACTCTTGTGATAGGGTTTCAGACATACCCACACAGAAAACAGACTGGAAAGAATATATGAATTTGTCTCTCTTCTCTATATATCAATGATCCCCAAAGAATAAGCAGAGCCTTTGTAACAGTGATTATAGACACATTATATATAAAAGAATCTGGAATATTATTTATAGAATTGAGGATATACCTGGACCATTTTTCATTAACCTAATGCCCTCCAGATTGTTGGACCATAGTTTATTCAATCTACAATATTGGATTAGGGCAAAACATAATAACTGCCAAATACCATAACTGGAAATACATATATTTCAATATTATCGAGTATGTTAAATATATTGGCAGAATACACTGCAGCTATCTGTGCCCCACAGTATAGTTCTCCCCTTTTAATATTAAATCTCTAACTGCATTGGCTACATGCACACATAACACTAAATCAGGATTTTTACAACTACGGTTTGTTAAATATGTCAGTGGCCTAATTGCATATAAAATTGATTAAACTGAATTATTAAATAGGTGAATGAAGACAATGGCTGAGTCTATAGGGTGGAAGGCTGGATGTATCAGATTTTCTTATCCAGAATCCCTCTTGATCTCCAGATATTCCTTGCTGTCACATCTATCTTCCAAGATAGCAGACATGTATGAGAGAGTTAAGGCTCTAACAACCTGTGTTAGTTTTTGGCAATCAAAACAAAAAATGCAAAATATTGTTCAAATATTTTAATGAAGCTACTTCCTAGCTATATAGCATAGAGAAATATGATTACCACATATATTTTCAAACTTGGCTGCCTTGTTCCACATGAACTTGATAGAATTCCCTGAGAACCTAACCCCCATCAGCACCAAATACTTTTAATGTAACCAGATTTTTATGACTAGAATTTTCACTCTTGCTCGAGTATTCCAATAATTTTTTTAACATAAAAACTTGGAAAATCACCATCTAGAAGATTCAGCACTTCTTCTCCAACTTGAGAGATAGACCACTCTAATAAAAGGCAAACAAATTACAGTGGAAAAAAATCATCTCTGTGTGTTAAAAAACAAACATTCAAGGCTGACACGAGAAAACAGCAATACTAAAGGAAATTGTGATTTAATAGATTTCATTATAAACTGGAAAAAGTCTAATATTTAAGAGACCCTATTAATTTACAAATCACAGAAAAAAATTATAAATAGAAATAATATCCTTGTATCCAGATTTAGGTATAGACAAGGCTGAAATTACATATAATGCACTAGATTGTTAAGTGAAATAAGAACTTGAATCAATCAGATATAAATTAGCATAATCCAAATAAACAGATATTAAACCTATGCAATGCCTGGCCATACCTTTTATCTATATAGACATTTTTGAAAAAGTGCAGATATGCTTTAATTACTTGGACACCTATGGGGATTATATTACTCTTGTGATTTTCCCAACCTCAGTTCACTGATCAAACGAAGCTGAAAATAAAGTTGTCCCTTTTTGTGATAGACCCATTGTCTCTGGAGGATGTTTGTTGAATTATAGTAGAATATTTCCTTGTAGTATGGTTACATTTTTCTGATCTTCAACACCATCTTTTTTTCTCCTTTCCCTTTTATTCTTATAAATCTTAACTCACCAAAGGGGCAAATCTCTCGTAAGGTTTCCATTAAGATACACAGCTGTTATTTCTATAGAATACAGCTCCAGAAGCCAGTTATGAAATTTAAAAATTATCTTAAAAATAATTTTTATATGATCACCATCCAAAGCTACTCATAATGGTGAAACTAAGACATTTTATATAATGTGAGGGTGACACCTGCTTAAACAAAAGCAGCACTAAGTACATCTCAACTTACATCAGTTCATTTAGTGACCTTTCAAAGTTACGATGATACTGAAAAAAGTGACATAGCCATTTTTCACAGTTATGACCTTTGCAGCATCACTATAATCATGTGGTCAAAATTCAATACTTGGCAACTGGTTCATATTTATGATCATGATCGCCTTTGGTGACCTTCTGACAAACAAAGTCAATGGGTAAACCAGATTTGCTTAACCGATTTACTAACTTATCAGTTGCAGCGATTCACTTAACAACTATGGCAAGAAAAATCATAAAATGGGGCAAAACCCATTTTAGAAATGTCTCACTTAACAACATAAATTTTGGGCTCCATTGTGTTTGTAACTTGAGGACTACCAATGTAAGTTGTGAATTGAAGGGTTAGATAGCTATATATATTCATGGGTTTCTACAGAATGGAACAGAAAGCAAATGACAAAACCTATGCTACCTGCTTCAGTGAGATGATATCACAAAACAAATGTGAAAGGGCGCAGCCTGTATCATGATATACATGTTTCATCACACTGGCATCATTGTGAGTAGATAGAAACAGCCATTTTTAACTTATTAAGCAACTTTCTCACCTCCCTATCAGTCTGTATTTTAAATCTGGTCTCATAAATCTGGTAATTTATAGATTAGAGATTATTGGCAAAAAAAAAATGGCTCAACAGTCTACCTGAGCCAAAAAGGATATAAAGGGCAGGTGGGGAAGTATTGTGCCCTAAGAGACTTGAGGAATCAGCATGCATTGGGAAAATCCTTGCCCTTGATCACATCATTACCAGCCTTATCTCCCAGATGTTATAGATATTTGTTTTGTTAAGATGTGAATCAATGGAAGAGAGGAAAATTTTACTTTAATAGCAGAACAACTCAACGTGACTTCAGACCACTGTGTAGCAATGGAGGGTGAGAGAGACTGGACATTTCCTTTAATGATGATCAGCGAGATATCTGCAGTTCACAGATACATGGAAGTAAGAAAGAGCCTATAAATGGAGAAACTCAGAAACTGAAGTCTCGGGCTAATTAAAAAGATCAGCAGATTTCTATTTTCTAAAGCAAAGCAAAGACCCTATTGTGTGCATATTTCAAATACTCATCTTGTTATTTAAATCATTACTTATTTTCTAATATATACTTTATCATAGTGATTAAGAAGTCTAAATATTTTATTAAGTATCTTCAATTCTGTTGCTCAAGAGATTTAGCAGTTTTTTTGTATTGGTTTTTGTATTAATCCAAGCAGAATAATGTGTTTACAAAAAGCTTCTTTTGTGTGGATTTGCATCAAATATTCTCTCTGAAAGGTAACAGAGATTCATGATATGGTTTTTAAAGGTCTTTTCTCTGAAAAGGTTAAAACGGGAGGAATTCAGTAACTTTAGTGAAGAGCACATCATAGAGTGTCGGTACTAAATTTTTGTTGGAGCAATATAAATCTCATATCAAAATAAAGTAGAACTATCATAAAGCTAAAGAGAGATTGGGTCTGCTTCTATGGAACAAGCTGTGATAGATAGATGGTTTATTACCAGGATTTAGCAGGGCATCGAGCCCACCTTCCATTGGGAAAAGTGAACAAGAAGCTTTTAAACTATAGAGAAAAAATAAAAATTCCCCTCATTGAGATGATCCAGCTGCACATCAAGTTTTTCACTGCTTTCCTGATTTGCATTCTCAAATAGATAAATAAACATGGTTGAAGGCTATGGGAACAAAACAGAATAATGTATTATTTGGAGAATGAAAATTGTATCAGGCAGTTAGTTGTTTATGTAATAAGGTAAGATGTTCCTTTATATATTAACATCCTTCTCATCCCACAAACTTTAGGGAAATTTGGTAAGAACGAAAGGGAGAAAGAGCTTGCTTGTGTAATGTGTCATTTATAACGGCAAATGGTGCAATATACCATCAAAGAAGAACAGTTTGGATAAACAGTGTGTGGGCACATTTACCGACTAATGGTTACCATTTATAAAAAAAATTGGCAAAAAGAAGTTTGTGGGAGTTTTGTATTTGGATTGCATGAACACACTTAATAATATATCCCTGGTCCTTTACCAAAATAATGGTAGTTGCCCAACCTACTTCATTCAGCAGATTCTACTTTGAAAAAGAATGCCTTGTTTGAAAAAGATGGTACATTTTCCTATATCTTTCCTGTTTTGGGATGTATTTTGTCAGGTACTACTATTGTTTTGTAGTTAGGCAAGAGTATGTGTTCACGCTTAACAATTAGGATAGCTGAAGATATTTTTCATTTGTATGTACAGCAGAAAGAACAGTGAGAAAAGTTTGATGTACTTGTGTTTTTGTGCAGGAGGTAAGAATAATTAAGAATTTCTTGATAACTATTTTCTTTCAGTTTGTGATGTTTCTGTGCCCTTTTACAATAAATCAGGGAGAAATATATTTGGAGAAGATGGATGAATGGATGGAAAGACTAATTTGCAAATCCAGATGAATGGCATAAAGTCATTGGGTGTTTCTGTACATATTTATTTTGATCAGATTCCACAATGTGCATGTGTTGTCTTGATGCAAATTAGGTTTGTAGGCAAGGGGTAAAGAGGACTATTTAAACATGATTCAATCCAGTCATCCAACTACCTTAATTTATAGTTCAGATCAAGTTTGGATTAGTCCAAAGGAATTCATTTCATACAATTTAATATTACATATTGATATATATTGCTTGCACTGGATTCTCTATTATGTCAAGTATTGTATATTAAGGAACCGACTACTAAATTTCAATCTTTTTTTCTCTTTTCTACTTTCTACTTTGTACACCCCCTTTTTATTCTTATTTCTTTCTGTTTTACAGCTTATGTTGTTGTCTTTAATGAAACAAAAAAGTGTCATGATATTTTCAAATGAGTTAATCTATACTTTATGACATTTCATGTGTTCTTTTATAAATCTGAATTTAAATATTATACATGCAATATACATACATACATAGTGCAATTTATCTTATTTTAGTTTGCAATTTTCTTTTAACATTTACATATTTATTATTGGAATTGATGCTTTCATAATTAATTAAACAAAATTAGATCAATTCTAAAGTATGTTAACATATATTTCTGTCTATATGATGATATCTTTAAAATAAAGAGAAGAGTTTCTTAAAGTGGAATTTGCATCTCTTTTCTTTCTTAACAAGGTATCAATGATAACTTATTTCCTTTAAGTCAATAAAAGTTATTGTTAATGAGACTAATTTTGGTCTCTTAGATTCTGAAATTAGAAAGTGCTTTTTCTTTTTTCAGTCTCTTGTCAAACCAAGAATCATCATAGATTTTTCAGTTTCAATTTAAGTTTCCTTGCTTCTCACATCTCCAATTCTTCACCAAAAAGAAAATAGACATTACAGCATCAAAAAAATCTCAGTAAAGTGGTATAATATACTGATAAATTTTTAAAAAATTATTTACAGAAGTTTTTCAGATTCTTTATAATAAATTGCTTATATATTATACATATATTCAGTATAAGAATTTTTCCATCCTCCATAAATAGAAAGAAAAAATAAAAGATGTAAAAAATTTTGACATCAAACAAAATTAGGATCTTTGTACTGATTTCTTTTTTTAGGATGCTAAATTGCAATATACTTTATAGAGAATCAGTATTATGAACTGCAGTTATTTTTAAAAACCAATAGAGAAATTTAACAATTTAAACTGGAAACAGATTAGATTTTGTTGAATATAACAGTTTAATAACACTTCAGTAGTTGATGATTAAAGCTATTTTAAAACAAGTAATATTAATTATATGTTAAAGGAGTACTGTTTCCCATCATAGGAATTTTATTTCAAAATAAAGATACCATATATTACTAATAAAGCATTATGATTTGGGTTCTATGATACTCTTCTAAACAGAAAACTTCTATTTACTGACAAACCATTTCCTTCCAAGTAGAGAGTAAGGAAGAAGAAGATTATTTCATATACAAAAAGGTTATTCAATTTGTACAACATTTTGTGCAAGATATTTTTACTGAACTCTAGAAGTCAAAGGTTGCACTTGGAAATGTCTTACATGTCATTTATGCCATATCATAAAATAACTCGGAATGCATTATGATCATTCATTACACACAGCATTATTCTAGTACTTGTGCAGGAATTCATGAACAATATGAATACCTTTCTTCCTTCTCCTCCTGGTTTTTAAGATCCAGGTACAGTGAATTCCTAGTAGGCAGCAAATCAGATTTTAAATAGTACAGTATACCTGTATATAATTCCCTTTTGAAAATCTATGATATTATATTGAGTTATGTTTTTATGAATTTGTTTTTAGATGAATGATCTGTACTGCACTTAAAATCCATGAACCACTTCAGTGTGAAAAGCCATCAAAAAATTTTCTTGCACTATAACTTTATTTTTTAAACAATAACTTTGTTTTTTTTATTTTTTAACTTTTTGTTTTTAGATTAATAGGTAATCTAGAAAATAGGAAAACAGAAACTCTGTTTCTTTTTTTATTTTAGGGCAAGTATCGAAAAAGAACTGAAAAATTACTGTATTATCATGGATTTTATTTCTTTATCAAGCTAAGGAACATTGCAAGTAGAAAATGTTTGAGCTCATAAAGCACATCTCCCTTTAATAGTAAACTATTTAAATCTGTTAAGTTCATTTGTAAGTCAAGTATTTGTGGGGGCACTGTTTCCTAAGGAAGGTGGGCATTATCCTGATGTAGTTAAGTATGTTTAAACCCAGAAATGTCAAGAATAGGAATACTCACTGAATGGAGCAAAAATGCACCGTCCTACACACAAATTTTTGTAACATATTCAGACCGTCACCTGCATGCTCCATTTTAATACTGTTTTCTTTCTTTCTTTTTTCTTTTTCTTTTTTTTGTAGAGGTTGAAAGCAGCTTTGACTCATATTCCTGCGGGCATCTCCAATGGAAATATGAACACCATGGGTCATATGATGGAAATGATGAGCTCTCGACAAGACCAACCTGCCCACCATCATATGCACTCACATCCACATCAACACCAGACCCTTCCACCCCATCACTCATATCCGCATCAGCATCAACACCCAGCACACCATCCGCATCCTCATCCTCATCATCAGCACCCACACCATCATTCTCATTCACATCTTCAGGCCCACCCAGCACATCATCAGACTTCGCCACATCCGCCACTGCATACAGGCGGGCAAGCACAGGTAGAACTTTCTAACCTCTCTTATGTGAAGATGGGTATTAAAACCAAGAGTTTGTTGTGGCTTTTTTTTTTGCAGATTGTAATTCTCCTGAATCATTTGTCTAATTTCAAAGTTGCCAAATCAAGAAAGGCATATATTATAGCTTTAGTTTACCAGAGGATTCAGATTAAGCAATATTACTTAATGTTGCAAGAGAAAAGACCAACAGAGCAGAAGAAAATGAGGAAAAACATATTCACTTTGCTTTCCTTCTCTGAGTGTTTTAATACTTCATCAACTAATATTTCATTCTATAGTTCTAGAACTCACAGTAAGCCTGGAGATAGTTTCCAAAGTCAGATGCCTCTTCTTCCACAGGAAAAAAAAATCTTCTCTTTCTCTTTTCCTCTCACCTCAGAGGTACATGTCTTTCTCAGGATCATAGGATTGCAGCCTAAAACTTAAGAAGGTGTGAGCTCTATTATTTGATACATTTTTCTATATAAGAATTCTCCTTTTGTACCATTTTTTGTCAGAGAACCTTGAGAACCATATTGTACTGCATGCTTTATATACATATGTGTATTCTTGCTATGGATAACCACCAGCAGCCATTTGCTGCTCCATAAATGATGCAGAAGTTCAAGAGTTTGTTGCTGCAAAATTTATTTCCGTGCATGGTATCATAAGTGCTGAATTTGGCCATGTATGCAATTGGTTTTTTGTATATCATAACAATCCGAATGCCCAAGACCATGTTAACGGCGGTTTTTTGTAGTTGTTTTAAAGTAGAGCTTATAAAATTATACATGACTTCCCTCTCCATATTATCCACACTATGATTGTTCTCTTTCTTGTTCTTTTGCTACAAGAAAAAAGAAACTAATGAAAATGTTGGTGATAACATATATAATACTATACACAGATATAGATTCAGTGTGATATAATAATTAGTTGACTATCTACCACATATATGAGGTCTACAGTAAATAATATTTAGGTCTGAAGTTAAGACCAGGAATTATCTTTGATTCTCATTCACCGCTCTTCGCTGTACTACAGAGGTGGGAAACAATTGGCCCTTTATGACTTGTGGACTTCAACTCCCCAAATTCCTGAGCCTGTACGGCTGCTCAGGAATTCTAGCAGTTAAAGTCCACAAGTCATAAAAGGACCATCATTCCCCATTCCTGCTCTACAGTGTAGCTTTTTGAAATTTAAATTAATTTAAATTCTAGGGAAAGCATTTAAATTCAGTTCCATACAGTTGAATCTGTATGGAACTGAATTTAAATAATTTCCCTAGAATTTAAATTAACCTATATATTTGCAATTGCAGATTTTGGAGAATAAGTATGCCCTCAGTTCCCACCCCAGGTGTTCATACTGAAACAATTGTTACTTCTCAGATAAAAACACCTTTGTGATATAACACTCACACTCTAGCAGATGAAGCAAGAAAAGAAATAGCCTGCTTTCAGAAGTTGAGAGATTTTTTCCCAAAAGACATTGTGTCTGATGCTTAGAGGATAAATGACGATTTTAAGATCTATAGGTCAACTAGACACAGAACAGTTTTAATTCCTCATGGGAATGCAAAAGTAATGACACTTTTGAAGAGGGCATTGCCTGGGATAAAAGATGGTTTGAGTGAGTAATAAACATAAGGTTATTACTTTGCAAACCCATCTATAATTCCCCTTAGTACTGGCCCCTTTAAGGTCAGACTGCTTCAACAGACACATTAATTTTATGGTACAGTGTACTAATTATTAACCAACTCTTTATATTGAACCAGATTCTTGATTTTCATGGTTCATGTCAAAACCAAACTTTGTCACATTTCCCTTTTGCCATAATTTTGATGGTTATGCCACATCCCTGTATTAAATCTCAAACTTTTTAACAGCCAACAGGAACCTAATGAATTATGTTGAATAAATGAATGACTAGAAATTTAAGGTTGTAAAGAGTAGAAGGAACATACAGATTCAGGGATCAAGGCAAAATCCAGCCATTTTTTACTACATCTCTTTTCTTTTGCTGCTGTGTCAAATGGATGAACTCATCTATTATATACATTTGTAATTAAGTCTTAGGGCCCTAGGAATTTTTTAGCATTGCATTTTGTTTATCAAAATGTTTATTACATTTTGTTTATCAAAATGTTTATTATGTATTATAATTAAGTCCCATTTATTCATGATCTTGTAAGATCAAATAGAAAAAATATACAGCATCTGAGAAATATAATAGAACTTAACAGAATTCATTCTATGATTTCCTAGTTGGTTTGTTTTTAAGGTAACAATTCTACCTTACTTAACTTATTTCAACTTCATCCTGCCATTATTTCAAGGTTAGAATCAAAAAGAATCACACAGAAATGAGCTGTAATTAATATTTAATAAAATTGTTGGAAATGGTGCTATTGATTTTTTTTGCTACTATAGACTGACATAGATTTTGTCTTACAACAACTGCAGTGAGCACCAAGATTAGAAGAATATATTTAGAATTCTCAAGTTGTTTCTGTCCAAATATTGGAAATATGCCAGACACGATTTGATCTACTTAATTTGAAAATACTACATCAATCTCTCTCATGCATACTTTTTGTTTGTTTGTTTTAACTATATCTTTCAAATTAACATATTTCCAGTAATCTCAATATATTTTAATTACTTTCAGTTCACTGTTAGCTTGGAGCAAAGCTGTTAAAAGTGAGAAAAGATTGTTTTGTTATCTGTAGGGGCAAATTAATTTGAAACTGATATTAGAAACAGCTTTTATAATTTGAAGTATAAGTGTAGAAAGATGTTGAAATATACTTACTTATTTACTTTATTTATTTACTTGTTTTTGTTTGTTTGTTTACTTATTTATTATTTAGAAAATATTTGGTGATTCCAAAAATGTTCCTTAATAGTTTAAACCAAAACTTAAGTATTATACATTTCAGGTAAGTAAATAATATCAGCAGTATTTTATTATAGAAGGCATCTGGCATTACTCAGCATCAACTTTCCATGTCAGTATGTCTTATAGACATGGGGAAGAAGTCATGCATTCTTTTGAGCATGATTATACACCTGAGTTCATGTGTGGAATGAAGTGTTCTTGTAAAATACTTCTAACACTGTGAGAGAGCAGGCTGCCCAGGGAATAGCCAGCACCTGTGCTGCTGTCCTGCCTTTTTAAGCGCTTTCCCAGCCAGCACAATAACCTTGGCTATAAAATTGTGCTGAAACAGCTGAGCAGTGCTGGTGCTACATGGGAGAGCCAGAAGAAGAAAAGATGGAAAAAGGAATAATAAAAGAAGAAGTAGAAGAAGAAGAAATAGAAGTAGGTAGTAAGCAGTGGTGTAAGTAAAGCAGCCTGAAGTAGTCTGAGATAATTATTCTCTAGTAGTACTCACAAGAATTGGAATTTTAATGAAGAGGAGTTGGAGTAGAAGAATAGTAGCAGTAGAGTAGTGGTGCATAATGAGTAATAGCTTCTGAATGCTTATGTGCGTGTTGTTTGGAGGCAGTTGTTTTGGGACTTTTGTGGCTTAAGCCCACAAAACTGGGCTTAATTAAAAGTCACATAGTTTGGTCTTGGGTTCTTAACATGGTTCCTTAGTTTATCAGATATTTGTTTACCTGATATTCATAGTTGCTCTGCATGGTATTTGTTAGGATTTTCTGTTTGTCAACAGCTGGAAGCTAAATAGTTTATGAAAGTTTACATGATCTACAAACCCACCAACATTATCTATTATTGTATTCACTAGATGGGATCCCACAAGTATATCTATTATATGCTAAAGTTGTATTAGGTGTTGTAACCAGACTTAGGAGACACCTATTGTATTTAAAAATAAAAATTCTAAAAATAAAATTCTGTAGTGAAAAATCCATCACAATGGATTTCAGTTTTAAACACTTATAAAATGTTTTGCTTGAACCTCTTGCTTTAATCTTCCTGTTTATGTTAAACTAGAAGCCACATTTTATCAATTCTTACATTTATTTTATTCTGCATGGGAACAGATAAAACTAAAATTATGGTGTTTTTATTGATAAAGCATACACATAGAGGAATGTAGCAATTTATGTTTATTCTTCATATAACTTCATTCCCACTTTTGTCCCAAATTGCATGGAAGAAGAATTTCTTTTTATTTTCAGTTTTTAATCGGTTTCCTTCATATTCAAATACCTAACACAGAGCAGATATATTGGATTTAGTTTTACAATAACTATCTACCTAAACCAATGCTCAGTACTGTATAAAGAAAAAATAAAAACTGAAATTTGAATCAAGTTAACTCTGATCCCTGATTATTACATGCATGGTGGGATTTCTTTTGCAAAATTTTGAAAGAAAATGCCTTTTTCCATGGTTTTTTCTTTTTTTAGTCAATATACATATTTAGAATTCCCTGGTAATTTCTCTTCTAAGTGTTAACTAGGTCTAGCAAAGCTTAACTTTTGGGGGAATTGGCCAAGGCTGACTGGGTTGCAAATGAGAAATGCATTACTTTAAATTGTGAACAAAATTAAAGGTCCTGGAACTCTTTCCCTGTTTGATTAGTACTAGGTGTCACAACATTTGAAATGATTCAGAGTTACACTGAATGCTCTCTTTGCTGCACTGAAATGAACTGGAAACATTTTTAATAAGATGGAGCAGCTCTCTCCCACAACACAGTTCCGAAAGACCAATTCCTGCTTCATGCAAAGTGTTACACAAAGAATAATCTGAGGATATCTTATGAAGTCTCAGAATTTCTACCATTTTCTAATTTGTCTGTAATTTGGGGAGGGATGCAATTTATTCATTTCAGCTGGTCTTCTGGTGTCACACTTTTACTGGTTATTTAATTAAAAACAGTTATGATTCTTATTAGGTATCAGCAGCAGCTCAACAAATGCAAGCCACACAGAGCCTACAACCACCACAACCCACCGGTGGTCGTCGAAGAAGAGTGGTGGACGAAGATCCAGATGAAAGACGGAGGAAATTCTTGGAACGGAATCGAGCAGCTGCCACACGGTGCAGACAGAAGAGGAAAGTTTGGGTGATGTCACTGGAAAAGAAAGCAGAAGAACTCACCCAGACAAACATGCAACTTCAGGTACAGATTATCATCAAGATACATAGGATTTCTTTATGCCAGTAGAACCTTAAGTAAGAAATTTTAACATTGAGTTGTACTATTATCCTCCTAATGGAAAAACAATAAATCTGATTAAAGATAATGTTTAATTTGCAAAATTTTAATCAAGGATTTTAACATCCAAAAGTTACCTGAAAGTGTTTGTTTATTTATTTATTTATTTTCTTCACATATGGCATGAAGCAATCTCTTCATTAAGACTGATATAAGATAGTAAGAGATATAACCCTTTCTTCTTTAGCCTAAAGTATATTAAGGTAATCTTTAACTTAAGACCACAATTGAATCCAAAATTTCTGTTGCTAAATGAAATTGTTGTTAAATGAATATTGTCCCATTTTATAACCTCTCTTGCCACAGTTGTTAAGTGAATCATTGCAATTGTTAAGTTAGTATCACATTTGTTAAGTGAATCTGGTTTCCTCATTGATTTTGATTGTCAGAAGATTGCAAAAGATGATCTACAACCATCATAAATATGAGTCTGTTGGCCAAGCACATGAATTTTGATCACATGACCATGGGATGCTGCAACAGTCATAAGTAGCTCATAAGTTTTTCAGTGCCATTATGACTTTGGTTTGAAGTCAAGAACTACTTGTATTTGAATCACTAGCTAGAAAAAGGTACTTTATGGTCCTTCTCCCTGCAAAGGTTGACTAAATTGTTTAATTCATTGAAATTTAGGTCTCATTAGAATGTTACACACACATACACACACACACACACACACAAAAAGAAAATACCAGCCAGTCAATAAAATAGAGGAAGGAGGGGAAGAGAAAAGAAAAGAAAAGAAGATCTTCAGGC
>JANHFJ010005915.1:71227-82743 GCA_032468195.1 Cerberus rynchops
TGCAAAAAGACTCTGAAACTTACACGGGAAAAGACCCGAATAGACCCAGACCTGCATATATATATATATATATATGCCAGGTTATATATATATAGGCCAGGTTTCAATAATATGGTGAAAACACCCTATCTCCATGCCTCAGGTGGCATGCAGAGCTCTCTGTGCCAGTATGCCAGCCGTTGCTCCAACTTACTGACTGCACATGCATGAGTGTGCGTGACTCCTATGTGACTGCGCATGCGTGCGACTCCAGTGTGACTGTGCATGTGCATGTGACTGCAGCATGCACATGTGCAAAATACATGCATACATGCAAATCTCGCATGCACAGAAGCCACATGCATACACGCACACTCACATTCAGTGCTCGGTGCCAAAAAGGTCCACTGCCCTATTTTCTGTCTGAAACCCTAATTGATCCAAATGAGGCTGATTGACAAAGTGAGGCATTATCCACATACCTGGAGGATTACAGGATCTGAATGGGATCTGAATGGAACAGGATCAGGCTCATCCACAGAAAGATTGAGTGGCTTTGAATTCAGGGAGCTATTGTATCTGGATATTTTTCAACTTTAGTTCTGAATTGGGTTACATTTGCCCAGCTGAAATGGTACACAATTTGAGAGCCCTTCTAGATTTGTGGCTTTGACTTGAAGAGGCTGATGTGGTTATGATGGCTTTTGTACAAATTCATTTTATGGACCAATTTGCCTTTTCCTGGATTGCAGAACCTCCCCACAGTCACTCATACCTTTAGTTATCACCTGTTTGATTGTTGTATTTCTACTCAGGACTGCTGTTGCAGACCACTTAGAAACTGCAGCTGGTCTAGAATTCAGTTCCTTCAATGAACCTATTTGACAATGGGTTTTTTTTATGAGGTGTATTAGTTACAAGTGGATTTCCAGGTAGAATTCAAGATGCTAGTTCAATTTATAAATCCTTCAGGGTTCAGGACCTGGCTATTAACACAGCCACCAATTTACACTTTATTGAACCCAGGGCTATGTCTTCTTTGTCTCACATCTTCTCCCAATATCCATCAGACTCTTAACTCTCCTGAAATCTTTAAAATCTTGGGGTTTTTTTCTAGCACGCCTTGGGCCTGAGCAATTTGGAAACTTCCATAAATATTTGACTGCCAGATCTGGGCTACAAAAAGCCAGATGAGCTACCAAAAACAATCCCACTGGAAATCAGCAAAAAGATAAAGAAAACAAATTCCCTTTTTTGCAACGTAGCCATGGTAGTAGCATCATCTTCTATTTACAAGGTTTTGTCTAGCCATTGATCCCAAAATGAAATATTTTAAAAATAGAGTAGAACAGGCTGAATTCAGAATTTCTTATACCTTAAAAAATCAAACTGCATTAATGTATCAACCTGGAATCTGGCACAGATATTGCTAAAAAAATAAAAATACTTTATTTACTCTCACATACCATTTTTGTCCCCTTTTTAATTTAGGATTGTCCTTAAAGAAGTTAACCATTTACTGGTTTGGGTCTAAAACACTAAGACTTCCAGCAGCTTTTGGAGGGGCAGGTTATCTTTTACAAACTAGTAAACTACAAATAGTTCTAAATTATATCCCTTTTTATAAAATAGCAGGGAAGCAGGGGAAATATAAATACTGAAAAGTTTAGGGTTCTTTTTTAAAAAATAATAACAATAATAGAGACATTAAAACCACAAATATTATATTGCATTATTTAATGCTAAAAGATACAATACCTGTATAAAATATCAATGGCTGTGAGGAAATTCTGTTGAAATGCAGCACTATAAAAACATAGTGACCATACTGATTGATTCTTTGCATTGCTATAAATGCAAAAGGATTCTGTACACAAACAGTTTTGCTGTTTAATTTAATGAGCATTACAGCACAATCTAATCCAGAATCTGTAGGTGGTACTACCCCTTCCATTGAAGTGAATAGTGACTACATCTGAAAAAATACTTACACGTTGAATTGGGTAAAAACTTTCTTGAAAAGAAAACTGACATCTGATGTATGTATCATATTATTCCCAAATGATATAACATACAGAGATGACAATGCAAAAAGTCCAGCGTATTTTTGCCCTCAAGCCAGTAATTCAGTGGTGTTTACTTCCTACTGAAGTGCATGTATAAAATACATGGACTCAACACTAAGGCTGCTGTTCATCTCAAAATAAATGTTTGCCTTCTCCCCTCCTCAGACTACTTCTTAAATATTTATTAAAGAAAAGTGAAACAAAGGAAGCAAGTATGTATGCTCAGGAGCTCACCTGAAGCTACTAAAGAGCTCAGCAGTGCTTGAAAAATTAAATGATTCTTGTGCATGATATTTTATAAGCTCAAATATACTTCATTATGTTTGTCCATTTCTGCCACTCCTGGGCAGAGTTAATTTCTGGCAATCTGGAATAACGCCAGGCTTTTTAAAAGAAAGCATGCACAGCTGCCTTGGAATAATGCACATATTTTTGACCAAAATAGAACATAAATGCCATGTATTTCCCCCGGCTAAGCATCAAACCACTACTGTACATATAAATACTGTTACCTACTCCAATATGTAATACCCATGAACTAATTACAGAGCATTCCTCCTTTACGATATATTCATCCTTACTTTATTATAAATGTCACCAAACTGTGTGGATAAATTACTTACTCTTGGAATCTAGACTTCAAGTAATTCTGAATGTTCTTATTTAGGAAAATTTTGTCTCACCTCTAGATGTCTGCCTGACAATCATATAAAGGCTGACAGAAAGAAAAAAAATTAAAACCTGGATGCCAATTTGCATATTTCCACGGATAAAACTAATTAATGTACCATTCCAGTTCCTTGCCAACTTTGTATCTGAATTAAAATAAACTCACCCCTTTCCCAAATTTAAATATACAAGATCTGAGTTCAAAACAGCTGAATAATGTTAGATTCCATCAAAGATTTATATTTTGGGTATCTTTTTATTACCCGAAGTTCTGTGGCTCAGATCTGGCAGCCTTGCCTAATCTACTGAGGAGAGAATGAGGCCTAATTACACAAAGATTGTAACTGAATCTTGCTGTCTGTCCAAAAACTCAATTAAATATAAAGTACAATGAGAAGTGGGAAAAAAACCCAAACACTGCAAATTGCAATATTTATCAAAAAGGGCTGGATTGCAATACAAAATATCTATGCTACATAAGCTTTTCTGCAAGCCATATTTCTATATTGTAATCTAAATGACAGTTACTTTAGACGTATTTATTACGATAATGGTGAGCTTTTTATTGCATGATTGTGCATTTTTTGTAAAAGTATGCAAGCCATTAAAAAAATGAAAATGAATGGCAAATAATCAAAAGCAAACATTTCAACATAACCACTCTTCTCTTTACTAACAAGCTAGCTATAGCTGTAGGGTGAAATCTATATTTTTAAAATAACAATATTTACTATATGGTGAGTATATATCTGTATTTGTGTTTTTATAAAAGTCTTTTAATTATCTCCTGCTTTCTAGCCAACATTTTTCCTATAAAACAAAAGAAAATGAAAAAAGTATATGGTGAATTTATGCAAACTAATGAGGACCAAAGTGAAATTAAAATAACAACAAAAAACCCAAACCAGGAATCTATTAAATGTATTCACAGAGAATTTTATAAAGTATTTATTACTAAATGTTATTTTTAACATTCCATTTAAACAGTATTCTTCTACAGAATCTGTTTACATTTTTCTGAGTTACTTTGGGAGTAATTGCCAAGTGGTGGTTATGTATCTTCACTCGAGCAAGACTCAATGAAATTAAAAAATCAGGTTGGCATCTTGGTGAATTCCCCATTAAAGTTACAGTGCACAACTCTCAGTGTAAGTGTATGTAATATATAAAAATATATAAATATAAATCTATATATGTATACTTCAAAGAGTGGTTTTTGTATATCGCCAGCAGGAGTTACTCATCTTAGATGACGATAGTTGCTGAGATATGCTTCCTGGAATTATTCAGAATTCAGTTCTGTTTTCTGTGATTTTCTTTTTTCTTTTCTCAGAGCAGCATCTGCTTTCTGTAGCAGCTAAAATGAACAAACATATTGTTATTTTGTTGTTGTTTTTGTTGAAGGTGTGCAAGGTCTGCTAAAGAGAAATAACCCATATAACTGGAAAGCTGCCTATTAAAAGCAAGTCATCTTGCCTGATGCTTTACTTTTTTTCCCTAATAATTAGTGAGTTGCACTAAATCACCTTATCACTTCTTGTTTTTATAACTAAACAGTCTTCAGTAGCTTTAAAACACTGAAGTTCCATTGTGAATAAAATCAGATTGGCCAACATGTTGCCAGAATGGTGGAGGCAGGAAATAAAGATTTAATTTCATTTTAATATTAAAACAATTCTTAGAAAATGAAAACTTTATAACTAATTAGCAACATATTACATTTCAATTATTAATATTATTTGAAAATTGTACTTCAGCCATCTCTCCCACAATCTGTTTACTCATAAAATATTATCCAATAATGTTTGAACTGGTGGCACATTCACCCTTTATCACACTAGCTCTGAAAGAATTTTGCTCTGAGATTGGAAGAGGAAAAGCATTCAACAAGGTTCAAACTTTTCTCCTGATTATACTTTTTGTGTAAGACATAGAACAAGAAAGAAAATTGTGTGCACAATAAACCTTTCTGGTTTTATACCACTTTAGATGAGAAGGGATTCCTTAAATTTGCTAATTATGGGAACTAAAATTTGCTGAGAAGCTAAGAACTCTTTGATGCAAGTCATCAGTGGTTTGCTTCCTTCCCTTGCTAGGAACTATAGCAAATATGTATTTAATATGTATAAATTACTGTTTATTATTTTCTATCAGACTGCTCTATAGAGACAATGAAGCTATTTGAATAGTGGCAGCCAGGTTTTTGAACCTATACTGTTTTTTAGCAGCCCTACAGATACTTGACTCAAATATGTGGGGTTGATCTGACTAGAGATACAAAACATTGTACACTAAGATCACAGTTCCTTCTACTTCAGCCTTCCCACTGATATCCTTCAGATATCTATCTGCTGGAATTTCACATAAAAAACAGAGAAGTTTGATTAATGAAGACAGCAACTTTGATTTTTAAGCAATCTAGTTAAAAGGATTGTTCTATTTAAAACAATAAAATGTGATAGCAAAAGGAGGCTAAATTCACTTTTTTTTTTCAATTCCAGTGTAATTAGGGCATCAGGCTAGAAACCAGGAGAACATGAATTTTAATCCTACTTTAGGTACAAACTCAGCTGCGTAACCTTGGCCCAATCATTCTCTCTAACCCTAAGAAGGAGGCAATGGTAAACCACTTACAAAAGCCTTGCCAAGAAAATTGCAGGGATTTATCCAGGCAATTTTTGAGATTCATTCACAACTGAATACAAATGTTTTCAATGGTTCATATTTGATTATCTTAAGTTAACTGATGGATGTTTTCTTGATTTTACAGTCTGCTACGTTGTTAGAAGAAATACCTATTTATCAACACGAATGTTGGAAGAAATAGAATCTGAAAATGCTAACATTTTCCTATCTCTATAAACCACTTAAGTGGGTTAGAGTTGGCAGTGTGCATCCTGCATGTTTCTGTGAGAGAGATCAATTCTCTCACAGAGAATTGAAAAGCGGAGAGATCAATTCTCCTGAGTGTAAATCTGAGTCCTTTCAAAGTTTTCTTTGGATAATATTTTGCTTAAATTTGTTTACATAAAACACATATAACATGTGGAATATGCCATCTTGTTTTATTGAAACAAACATGTCACATGTTTTATGAAGCAGCTCTCATTAAAGATCATGTTATTGTCGGCCTGTGTCAAATCGCAGTTTTATTGTGTTAAGTTTCAGGTCTGTTCAGTAGCAAGTTGTTTCCATGCAGTAAATTGTTCTGATTATTTTCTAGGGCTCTTTTATTGCAAATTATGGAAATAAAACTAAAAATATCTGAATTTCTATCATGCTTTTTTCATGAATATAATGAACAATTGATTATTTTGTTTTATTTTCTACCCAGAAAAATTCATAAATATTTGAGGAATATGGAATATATTCTTTTTGTAAAGAATCACCATGTATTTTTAAAAATTACATAACCATTAAAAAATGGGAATTTTAGTGAGAGATATATTTTGAGTTTGGAGTTTACCCAGAATTAATTTCTACAACTTTTTTATTGCCAGAAAAGATGATTCTCTAAGGGGAAAAAAGGATATTGTCAGAAAGAAAATAGCACTAGCTGTTTCACAAATTCTGGAAATGTATTTTTTTTTATCATCAATCCCAATGCATTTTTTAAACTTAATCCATTTTTAATTACTGATTGATCAGTGTAAATTGCTTCATGTTAATATGTTTATTTAACTCTATTGATTTCAAAGATAATTTAGTGGGAAAAGGAAAAATACTGTGGAATTTTAAAGGGGAATGAAAAGGATGCTAATAGTCTTCAATCTGCATTTTGTATTGTATGCCATTTTTAAAAATCTGTTAAAAATAACAATGAAAACAACCATCTCCTATTCTGGAAGAATAGAAACAAAATTAGTACATACCTGTAAATATCTGGCTGTCACAGTTGCTTTTAATATGCCTTATTCTCTCTCTCTGTCTTTCTTTCTCATTGTGAACACATTTATTAAAAATGGACAACACATTCATTGATGTTGGACATATAGAACCAATTTCTACACTTCTTTCTAACTAGCAAAAATTTTATGCATTTGTACAAATGTTAATATCATTGCAATTCCAGTATAATAAAGTATTCAAAGGCAATTAAATGCATGATTTATTTAATATAATTGTTATTTTACTACTTAATGGTACTAGTTCTTAGTACTATTCAGAAGTATTATTGGGTTACTTCAGCCTTGGCTCTTTTATTTTCTAAAACTAAGTACATTAGTCTTTCATTTATTATGGGAAATTCAGATACCACAATATTTGATGAATTGTTTCATTTTAACACTTTCAAAGTCAGTTTCCCTAAAATCTGTTCCATGTTTTGTCTTTCAAAGAAAAGAAAATACAATCTAATAGCAGACTTTTAGATTATCAAGGTATACTTCATGTTTATTTATTTATTTACAGAATTTCTATACCGCCCCCTTCCCAAGGGACTCAGGGCGGTGTACAGTCAATCTAAAAACCGAACATATAAAAGTTAAAATAGAATTAAGAACAGATTAAATCAATGGCCCAAACCCAATTAAAAATAAAATAACCACTAACCAATTAAAATTTCTTGAAGAACATAGCAAGCAAATCATTTGTTGAGGGCTTCACTGATGTTTTATATCTACATACCAACCTTGCTTACCTTAATACTCTTTCTGTGTGTTTGAATGATTTTTCCTAATTTCCAACCAAGATTAAGTACTTCTGCACAAACAGGTGTTTTCCTTCCCTTCCCCTTGGGTGAAGCATTCATTCTAATAATGAAAAAGAAAGATGCATGCCATCCAATTCCTTTTCATCATCATTTCAATAGCCAATGTTAGTTTGCATAGAAGGTACATATTATAAGAAACTTCACAAATGCAAATTTTAAATATCTGCCATTGGAATTACCAGCAAATATATTCTGAAATGTAGAACTTTTCTAGCCCTTAGAAATAGGGATACTAAAACAAGGAAATATTTTCTTAAGTACTTTAAATAGTTTCTAAAATAATCTACCTTTCCATTCAGCATAACATTTCAAGCTTGTACAGCCCTTATTGCTAGGCTTGGTGATTTTGTATCTCCAGAAGAGAATGTGCAAAATCAGTTAATCTGAGGTTTTCCAAACTGGTTGGTTGGTTGGTTGGTTGGTTGGTTGGTTAGTGTATGGCATGTGTTAGCCAGAGATCACCGAGGTGGCTGGCTGCCTTTGCGAAAGGAATTTTTTTGGGGGATGTTATATTTACCCACAAGATGCCTGAGTGCCAGTAGGCAATCAGGGGAGGCTACTTTCTTGTCCCTACGCAGTTTATCGCTCATGGGAGTTGAACTACCAAGCTGCCGATCTCAGCGGTGTGCAGGCCCCATGTCTTACCAGGTGAGCCACCATTGTCCCTTCCAAACTAATTCTATATTTGGGTAGTTTAACAAATTTAGGAAGTAAAATTTTGCTTCTTGCTGAAGTATCACACAGATGCGGGATGGGATTGCAGGTGGGATGCAGGAACAGAAAACCCCACTGGTAGGGAATAGTTTAAACTGGTCTTGGCTAAACTGGGCTTTGAGGGAGGGGACTTGAAACATATTGGCCAAATATTGATTTATTTGAAATATTTTTACCCACATTCTTGGAAAGCCTATGATAGTTTACAACACAAATTTTAAATACTAGAACTAGCAGTGAAACATCATGTAAAACTAATTCAATACATAAGAATAGAACACCTCAACCCATATAATGAATATATTAAAACCTGTATTAGTGTTTCTATCAGCTTGTTTTATTTATTATCAGAATGTTTTATTTAGCACGTGTACAACTAAAGAGTGAAACTTAAACTATGTTTTCTGTTTTATTAAAAAGGTATTACATGAAAGCCTTATTTAAGCAGAAGAGTTAGTTCTTATGGCTGATCAGGTGACAATAATTGATTATAGAAAAGTGGACAATTAAAAAAAACTTAGTTATAAGCATGCTTTTTAATTCCATATTTGGATAGTTTAACAAATTTAGGAAGTAAAATTTTGTTTCTTGCTAAGTATCACACAGAAAATCAGATTGGTTTTTATACATGAAATTAATGAAGACCAAAAGCTTTCCAGAGTCCCAACTGTGGATTGAGCCCTCTGTTGATCACATATCAAAGTTGTAGAGGTGGGTGGAATTGTGAGCAATTTTGATATATTCTTGTGTCAGTGACTGTGGACAGGAAAATTCAAAGCACCAAAAATCAGTTTAGAAATGGGTTGGTGGAGACTTACACAGAAACACAGGAAAATGCTACAGTTTATTCCGTTTATTTTTAATGAAAACATAGGAAAGATGTGCTTAGGCGTGAAGTAGACCACTATTGCATTCCCCTGGTATTCACATTCCTGCAAGTGAGTTTTCTTAGACATGTTAATGAAGGCCAACACCACCAACACCCTTCTTTTCCCCTCCTCCTCTCATCCTTCTTTGAAGAAATGTGTCTTTAACAGCAAGTTCCATAGGTTATATACCCAGAGCTATTGTTTTTCCTGTAGGGCATTACAGACCATCTTTCCTCCAACCTAATCTTGCTTTTCTAGTGTAATACAATGCCTTGTTATGAAAGCGACCCTTTAAAACTGATTAAATATTTAAGGCATGTGTTCTGATAGTGTTATGTAAGCAAATACCAAGCGAAGTCTGACCATTAGTGAACCTGATCAACCCAATCTCCAAGGATTTGCGTAGAGCACAATCAAGATGAGCTGCAGATACAGGCAAGCTGAGAAGCTGCCTCACATTCAGAAAGGAGCTTGGGAGTATCATCAGCTGGGGATGTCCAGTCAGGCATTTATCTTACTGGCATCCCATTGGAAATTGAGGCATCTTTAAAGGAGGAGGGGGGAACACCCCGTTAGCACTTCACTTTGCCAGCAGCAGTAATCAATCAGAAGGAAAAAAAACTTGACATAACTGCTGAAAGGCTGAGAAAAAGCTGGTAAAAGAATGGAAACTATCTCTTTCAAGAAAGACAGTTTGGAATAAAACAGCAACAGCATACTTTTCTTATATTTAAAGTTCCCCAAAATTTATCTATGTGTATTTAAATTTAATACAGATATGTCAAGATTCCTGTGGGACCAAAGTGACATGCCATCAAGCCACTACCACAATTAAAAGGCAAACCAACATTCATTCAAAATCAAATCACACAACTAGCAATAGAAAATATCAATCAAATGTTCACCTGATACCTAAAATAAAAAAAGAGGGGGTTTAGGGGGAGAGACAGATAGACAGAGGATGATATTACCAAGTAGACCTGCAGAGGGAGAATTTTCAAGAAATAGGACATTACCACAGAAAGGGATCTATTACCTAACCAATAAATGGAGACTCTGAAGTTAAACAATTGACACAGACCACTATACCAGAGGCTCAAGAACAACTCATATAGGAAAACTTGACTTGATCTATTGATAAAATTGACTAGTAAACAAGTTTACTGTTTTAACTAAAAGTCACAACATATGGAATACAATAAAATACAGTGAAATAACAACAAAATATTGAAATTGTAAAGTACTAAAGTACTAAAATAAGAATTGAACACAAAGAGTTAATGCAGAATAAAGCCAAAGCTACAACTAAGAACTGAAACGCTTCTAACTTGAGATGACAGAAGAACAAAAGCAGCAACTTGGTTGTTGACAGTTGGGAACACATTTGCAAGAAAGAATAAGAACAGAACAGAACAGAACAGAACAGAACAGAACAGAACAGAACAGAAAAGAACAGAATAGAATAGAATAGAATAGAATAGAATAGAATAGAATAGAATAGAATAGAATAGAATTCTAAGTGTGATTGGACACACAAGGAATTTGTCTTTGGTGCCTATGCTCTCAGGTACATTAATGGAAACAATACATTTCTCAGGAATCACAACATACAACACTTAATGATAGTGATAGGGTACAAATAAGTAGTAAAATTATACTAGGAAACAATAATCAGTATAAATCGTAGTGATACAAGCAACAAGTTATAGTCATAGTGGGGTTGGATGGGTGATGGAACAATGAGAATAATAGTAATGCAGACTTAATAAATAGACAGTGTTGAGGGAATTATGTGTTTAATATAAATTTATATTTATATTATATAAAATTTATATAAATATAAATTTTGCTGGCTCAGTAGAATTTTATCTCAGAGAAAAATCACAAGCAAACACTCTTAATGGATGCTATAATTGGTCACCGACTCTGATTCTTATTCTCTCTGTCTCTCTTGTATTCTTTTTCCCTTTCCTGCCATTGTCTCAGTTGGGACTTATAAAAATGCTGTTGCTACAATGTTCTGTTAACAGGATAAATCGAACTGTGATTCATGAATGCTTATGAAATAATTGTGTTGTTCTTTAAGACTTTATCATAACAGATGTAATCTCCAGCCAACAGCAGGTGGGCCACAATATTATGTTCTAGCTGCCTATTTTAAATTAAAATTAATGTTTCAAAGATGCTATCAGTTTTTGTTCCACTCTCAAAAAAAACAGAAACTAAACCTCAAAGCCCTTCTTGGAAGCAGCCAATCATACATTTTGTAATCATAAGTTTAAAATACAAAGATCAGCTGTTTTGAATGTCTGCGGAGCCTTCCTGATGATCCCTGCTGCTTCTGGAGCCTCTAAAAGTCCTTTAAAGCGCCGCGCTGCAGTGCGATTGACGTGCATGCACGCGCACCGAACTGGTAGCAAAACCAGTCAGATTTCGCCCCTGGCTGAGAAGCCACAGCAGGTCTGATCATTAATATGCATCTCAGCATTTACAATACCGTGAATACAT
>JANHFJ010005917.1:2515-14372 GCA_032468195.1 Cerberus rynchops
CCTTCTCTGTGGCTGCACCCTCCCTATGGAACGAGTTGCCCCCGGAGATTCGGACCATTGCGGACCTGCGGGCCTTCTGGCATGCATTAAAAACCCACTTATTTCAGCAAGCTGGTCTGGCCTAACACTTAATGGGGTCTTAAAATTGTTCTTAAATTTGTTTTTTAATTGACTTACTTAAAATTTTTAAATTTTTTATTTTTATAATCTGGGCCATTATTTAATTTTTGTAATTGTATTTAACTTTTCTATGTATTTTTTAAATGGCTGTGCACCGCCCCAAGTCCCTTGGGAGGGGGGCGGTATAGAAATTTATGAAATAAAAATAAATAAATAAATAAATAAATTGGTTTGAGGCCAAATCACCCTGTATTGTAGTTGAACTACCTAGTTCAGTTCTGTTTCATTCCAGTTGTTGGAATCGAATGTCTGATGTGCAGATTTAGACCTAAAAAGGAGACAAAGAATCCAGGGATTTCTATATCGTGCCTAAATTATTTAGTCTTCAATCAAACAATTTATATAGCTGCACATCTCATACTAGTGAGTCCAGGCAGTGCAGACGATTAAAATCAAGAAAACAGAATATAGCACATACAACGATACCAACTATGATGATGACACCATGTGCTCATACCTAAAATCAATCCAATATTAATCCATACAACAAACAACCCATGGCCTTGTTTAACACTTCTCCTTTCCCCTATATTCAGAAAAACAGTAGGCCTCTGTAATGCTTTCAATTTGAAGGCAAAGAGGTGCCTTAAAGCACCCGGAGACATACTCAGAGCACCAACCTGCAACCCTAGGAAAAGATTCAACTACTACCTGAAGGAACTATAGATCTGTCCAGAACTACCTTTCTGCACTCCCATCCTCCACTCTCCACCCCACATTTGAAGGACAAGAGGCACAGTCTATACCAAGTCAGTTAGAAAAAGGTTGACTTAACAGGTTTCTTGTAGAGCGGATATCACCTTTTGTTTAATTGTCATGCTAGGGAAAAAGACCTAAAACAAAGTCACCAGGAGGGAAACATTTATTCCTCTCATCTCATGTCCAGGGGTTCCCAGTGGAATAAAAAAAGCAGGACCATCCCATCTATATAATTTACCATGAATTTTTAGTTTAATACACAGTGCTTCAAGTGGTGCAGTGCTCAAACTAGTTCCTAAACTGCACTCCAAACTGATCTTTCTTGTATTTATTGGTTAGATTGATATTGTTCCTTTCACCAAGGATTTCCAAACAGTTTAAACTGCAATTTCTTCCCTCATGTTCCCCAGCTGCAGCAGTACTGTGAAGTAGGTGGGGCCGAAAGTGATGGATCCCAAATTTGCCTGACCCAACATTTTAACTACTTAACACTTCACTGCTTGTTTTGTATTTTTTAGACCTTGACTGATGTGCAATTTATAAAAGTCTAAACATACAGAATGAGTAATAAATCGAGAGAAAGGGAAAATGCTAGCTAAAAGTTATTGAGGCGCACAAAATTAGATTGATTCAGTGGTGAAATTCAGCTGGATCGCACCACATCGCCCGAACTGGTAGTGGCGATTTGAAATTGCCCCCCCACACCCGCTGCCCTTATTTTTCCTTATACGAGCTTCATTTTTTTTTACTTACCTGAATCAGCTGTTTGGAGTGTCTACAGAGCCTTCCTGATGATCCCTGCTGCCTCTGGTGCCCCTAAAAGCAGTTTAAACAGCTGCACTGCAGCGTGTTTGGCACACATGCACCCTCACCGCACCGGTAGCAAAACCGGTCGTATTCCACCCCGGCTTACACTAACAGTGTGAGTGGCCTGCTCGCATCTTGATATTTTGATTTTTTATATATATAGAAAAGTATCTGTAAGGATTGGTAGGGGTTCCTCATCTATTTAAAGGCTCATCTTGTTCATTCACAATGATATAATGGTTGGGGGGGGATCTAAAATACAGTACCCTCTTCAGTGATTTAATTGAAATGAATTGTCTGTGGAAACTCATCTGGTAGATAGCGGAAAACATTTTGATAACAAGCAATCTACCTTGAGTTTTATTTTGTTTTCCTGTGTTTGGGCAATCGGTAGAAAGATGTAGTTGTAAATCTGAAGTGATGCTAGGTGCAAAATCAAATCATTTCTGAGCTCAGTTCTGCTTCTGGTCAGTTGTTAAATACAATCAAACTGTCCAAACTTGCTTTTAATGTCCTCCTGTTTTAAGAACGTGAATGAAAAAACTACGATTTTTCAGATATTGCTGAAATAATAGCCATCCAGATTTTTTTATGGTTCAATATCCAAAATGTTTGTTTCCATGATTAAATTAAGCATGTTGCATAGGCTTGGTGGAAATTTTCAATATCACAGTATTGAAACCTTCTTTCCAGAGACGTTCACTTACCATCTCCTTTGTCATCTTTTCAAATGTAGGTGAAATCTTTTCCATTCTCTCAGACTTAATTTCTCTTCTCCCAGAAATAATTTCTGAGGTGGATATTGGTTTAAACTGCTGCTTTTAACACTGATATTTGCTGTATTGGCCAATAGTCATTTGGCATGATGTTCATATAATATATATTTCTTTATGTTCTTGTGTTAACATTAACACATTAAATTAAGATTAACTATTTTCACTGAAGGACAGTCCTTTTTAATCACAGGCAAGGCCACCTCCAGGCTTTATGGATAGATGGATCGACTGCATGTGGATTGACGGCTGAAACAGTGATGTGAGTTTGGATTTGACAAATAATATCATTTCGGACAAGTAGGCAGCCAGGCGGCTCTGAAGCCTTAGACCACTTTTCACAAGTCCTCCATGGGTGATTTCTGATCTCTTTCTGCCTTTCCCCAAGAACACAGCATGTTTGCTGCAAAAATCTAGGTCATCATTACATGGTAGCAAAGGGTTAGAATTTTCTGTCTCTCTTTGCTGCCATCTAGTGGTCTGAGTATATTTTGCAGCCCATATAAGTAGCTCTACCTTTCTGCCAGCATCCTGCTGCTTACAAGGGATAAAGGGGTTGCTGCAAAGAATAAGAGAAAAAAAACCACAATGGTTCAGCAAAAGGAGATAGAGGGGGAATTTAGAAGAGAGACTGAGTGGCTCACTCCATTACTTGCTTGAGAAAAGTACATTTATTATAACTGACAACCTTGAGGGAATGTGATTGATCCTTGATCAAAAGTTGAAATAACATCATTCTCTGTAAAAATGTAATGCAGAAGAGAAAGGATGGGATGTAATTAGAGAAGGAGTTGTGGCAGCTCATTTGTATTTTAAGGTAGTTACCGAAGCATACACAGTATTTTCTTTACATAGATCTATGCTGTCTGGATTGCAAAATGTTCTGTACTCGCTAGAAGGCAGCAAAGAGGAAGAGAAAATCAACTGGCGCCATCTAGTGGCTTTCTGGATAGTTCCAGCTGAGGTCTTTGGGACTCCTGTGAACTTGCTGTGTTTAAAATACCAATAAATTCTGAAGTTTGCAGAATCATAAAGGATAATCAGAAAACCAGAAGCTACTTGATAGCAGCCCTGAACTGAAATATTTCTGCAAAATTGTATGTACAATATTTTGTTGTCAGTTTTGCCTTTTTTCCCCTCCAGATTTGAATCTCAGAGTAGTTTTGGAAATTTGAGATATGCCTATGACTCCTTTCTTTTAACTTTTTTTTTCACTTTTCAGCATCTCAGAGTGGTTCAGTATGGATCAGTATTTAGGCAAGTCTCCCTATGAAGTCCATCAACCAAATATTTCCAGCTCTTAAGATTTCTTTAATTTTGGCAAGTGTTTTAAGGCAGACCTAATCGCAAAATTTATTAGAAAATAGTAACATTAATCATTTCTTTCTTTAAAAATATACCAGTGTCTATTTCTTACCCAATAACAACACTTGTATATTTAATTTACTAGCATGCAAATATTAAAGTCATTTTACTTTCAAAATTGTTGTGGCATACTTGACTTTTATACATTTATTTTCTTTATGTTTATTTGTTGGGTGGAAGTTGCTTGCATTTCAAATTTAGCCCATGGCCAATATGAAAATAGTAAACTACATATTTCACCGTGTAGCCATCCATATTGCCATGAAAAAAATGACATTTTCAATGACATTGGTTGCTTTGAAAGCCCAGTCAATTAAATTAATGTTCTTTATTTTGGACTCTGATTATGTAGTAATTTAAACAAATAAGCAAACATCATCCAGTTCAGAATGATTTGTAGATTTTTCTCATCGGTCTAAATTAAAAATCACCTAAGCCAAAGTCTTTACCTTTCCAAATCCAATGTCAGCTAAAAGAAGTATTAAATGATGGGGCTGCATTTTTAATTCTCAAAAGTAATTTTATCTTTAGCCAATTTTCCAAGTTAATGTTTCAGTCTCCCTATAAATTCAAGTTTGGAAAACAAACCCACAATTAGGAACCAAACATCATAGGATTTTTACACCTACTATTGTGGGTAGTCACCCTGCTTTCACAACCTTGTAGGCTCTTTGGCACATTTCCTTGTCAGACTGGCTTAGATTTTCACAAACTTTGATTCCATACGTTAACAGGGACATATTTTTTTTAGTCAGGGAAGATGGGAGATCTCTTTCATGAAAATATGTATCTTACAAAGGATAGGTTAAAAACTTACAAAAATACTCTTATGTATTTTTAAATGTTTATTTTGAATTTGTACACATGTTGAATATTTTATGACCAGTATTTATTTTCTCTGAACATGTTCAGTAATTATATGTTTTGAAAAATTAAGAGGATGTCACATATTTTTGCCTTACTCTATTCTCAGTGTTGTGTTATCTACTAAATATGCTATTTATTCTGAAACATGCTTAATACCCATCTTATGTAAAAAGTAAAGTAAAGCTTTCTTGGCCAAGGGAGCCAGCATTGTCCAAAGTCAATTTTTGTGGTTATATGGCTGTATGCCAAAGGCGCATGGAATGTTATTACTTTCTGACCCAAGTGGTACCTATATACCTACTTGCATTTTCATGCTTTCAAACTGCTAGGTGGGCAGGAGCTGAGACAAGTAAACAAGAGCTCACCCTGTTGCATGGAGCTTGGGTCTCAAACCCTAGGTTGTCAACTCTCCAACTGACAAGCTCAGCATCTTTAACTGCTGAGCCATAGTGTCCCCTCCCAAATTCAGGAATTAATCTTCAACTCCATATTTGTGCAAAAGCCTCATCACGGAAGCCTATTCACATTATCCTATGCATTTTTATATCAACCAATGTGTACTTACTGTCTCACATTTATATATTTCTCAGTGACTGAAGAGCAAAACTCTGGTCACTATAAAGCCACACTATTTCGCAAATATTGCTGATGGTCACTTCTTGTGCCCTTTCATCCAGAATTCTGCTAGGCAGATTTTACAAACTAATTCCCCCTATAGTTTTTGAATTCATTTTGGTATAAGGAAAAAATAATGGCATTATTCCATATCAGATGCAGATTTCATTTACAGATTAAACATCACATAGTTAGATTATAACAAACTTCACCAGTGTCCATTTCTCACCATTTCTCCCGTTATACCATCTATACCTGCAATCTTACCATTTTTGATATTTTAATAGTAACACTTTTAACATTTGTTTCAGTTCGACTGTTTGACATAGCAATACCATTCCTATACAATACCATTCAAACTATATTTGAAATATAATTTTCAGCATTCCCTCATTTCAATTTCATACCCCCCCAAAATCAGTCAGTTTTAATTATATCCACTTTAATAGAAAACTCCTTTTCTGATCCTCTTTGCAGACTATGATTTTTTTTTGTAAATGTCCAACTGTCCAAATGTCTTATTCCATGATATCTTTGACTATTTTGGTGCCTACAATGGTATCATGCTGAAAATGTGCTTTTAAGGCTAAACTAAGTCCTTTCTAGCATATTATCAATAACAATAATGAAGCATTTCTATGTTTAAATAAAGTTTATGTTCTATACCATATATGGTATAGAGGAGACACCAAGTCTGGGCGCAAAGAATCAGAGAACGGGAGAATCCTGCTCTCTGATTGGCTGAGGCGCACCTTGAAAACTGTATATAAAGCTGTCAAACTGTTTGGGTTTCGTTCTTGTTGAGTGCTTGTGTTCTGTTTAAATAAAAGAGCTGAATTCACTGAAGCCGCGTCAAGCCTCTCTTTCCGCGAATAAAACAGAGATCATGTCTGGAAATGGTTAATATTGATGGACAAAAGAAACTAAATTTGAACAACTGATAAGATATTAACAAATTATCCAACTGGAGAATTTCATGCACATTCTTTTGACTGATGATCAATTACCGGTATTTGCCACCAAGTTGGTGTCAGCTCTTAGTGACTATGTAAAAATTATCCAGGGGACTCTGCCCCCGTATCTGATCTTATAAGTTTTCCAACCTGTTACAACCCAGTCCATCCAGCTTGCTGCTACTCATCTTCTCCTCTCCCCCCCACCCATCTTTCCCAGTATGATGAATTGTAGAGAGAACTAGGTTTTCAGTGTCCAAAGTATGATAATCTGGGCCTGGTCATTTACACCACAAGAGCAAACTCTGATTTCACTTTGTTCAATGATCCATGTGATTATTGCTTTGTCTATCCATAATATTTTTCAGTAATCAGCTCCAACACAGGTAGTCCTTGACTTCCAACTGCAACAGAACTTGGAATTTCAATCATAAGACATTGCAGTCAAAGACAAAGCACCATTAGGACCATTGTTATGACAGTAATAAAGCAAACCATGGCAGTTGATAAGAGAATCATGTGGTCATGAATACAACATATGCAATTGTTATTTCTTGCTGTTATCTACTGGAAAACGGCCAAAAATTTTTTTGGGAACATATGGTCACATAACTGCAACCAGTAATAAATGTGAGCTGGTTGCCAAGCACCCTAAATGCAATCACAAGACTGCGGGGAGGGGAGGGTCTGTGTGGCAGTCATAAATGTGAAGATGGATCGTAAACAGCTTTTTAAATGTTCATTGTAACTTTGAATGGGTGATAAGCGACCAGTCCTTAAATCAGGGACTACCTGTACCACACTTCCTTTTAGGTATCCTCAAATGTCTCAGAACAATTTAACAAGTTAGCTGGATTTTATAATGCCATATCTCACTTCTTTGATTTCTAAAAACTGGATTCCCCATGTAGAGCCTATCAGCAGCAATATATCCGCCAATCAGCACCAATATTAACTGCTAGCAGCTTTTAAAATTAAAGGGATAAACAGGGAGTTGTATCATGCAGCAAAACAAACTCCCAGCTTCTGCCTTTTCCCACCTTCAAGTATGCCCGTGAAGTCCAAAAAGAATTCTTACAAAATTGGGGAATGGATCTCATCCTTTGTTTTGAAATGTGTTTGCCTGCTCAGAAAAATAGACAAGACAGAGCTGTAAAAGAAAGTGAGGACCTGGACAGAAGATTTGAAGTATTCTAGGGAATTAAATGTAGCAGTATTTTGCCCTTGCATAATGTCGACTTTAAGCCAACCTAAACAAGGGATCCCGTTGCATAAAATGAATCAGAAAAAATTAATAACAAGTGCTCTCTCTCTCTCTCTCTCTCTGTGTGTCTGTCTGTCTGTCTCTCTCTCTCTCTCAAAATCGGTACAAAATAGATCCTATTTCAATTCAGCAATGGCCACGAGTCATGAATATAAAGCAGCTCAGATACATTAGTGTTGTACAAAATCTCTGAATAACAATACGATTTCTCACACAGTAAAACACTGCGATTTTTTTGTGTTGCTTTGAGGAATTAGCAATTCCTTACTTGCTCAGTTTATCAAAGGATAAGGGGGAAACAAACCCAGCTGTTTTGTCCTGAAACATTTCCTATAGCACTGGGATTTATGAAACAATGCTGTGAAAACACTGCTTCATCCAAATTCTTAGTGAAATGAAAGATTAGGCATAACCTTTAAGATACATTTAATACATCCTCAGACATGTGAAATTACTCAAAAACAAATGTGTTTGCATTCTATATAATTCATGTAAAATTAGACATGAAAAGCACAGATGTTTTATTTCTGTATTTAAGCTGACTGAAAAGGAGCTATCATTTTACAGATTAAACCCCCAGGATTTTAAAATCTATTTGTTCTCCTCACTCATATAACCTTCAACTTGAAGAATTATGTACCTGGAGATACAGAAGTATATTTCATCCTATTTGGGATCAGACTGGTTTGGTTTCCTGAATATTAAATCACAATGAAAATAGATAATTATGACAATTACAAGCAGTACACAAGATAAATCATGACTTGTCAAATTGCCTTGAATTGCCAGGTTTATCTAATTAATCATTTCAATCTCTGAAATCAATACAGTTATACACTCAATACTGTATATAATTATTTTATTTGAATGATGCACCAATCAACACACAGGTAAAGAATACAGAAATGTTCACATTGTACTAATGATATCTGCAGATGGGCATAGTTTTGGTTCAGTTTGAATGAATATTATATAATATTTGAGAAGTAATCATTTAAAGTTAATAGCTGCTCTTAATTAGTGTTGAACAGCCCTCAATCTTGTATGATATGCTATTCATTCATTCATCCATCCATTCATTCATTCATGCTAGAGTTTCCAAACACTATGGTAATAATGCTTCTGATTTATTCAGATGAGGATTTCATAATTAATAACTGAATTTAGCCTTTCAACTTCAGTTTGAAAATGTCAACAAAATTATTGGAAATTGGTTTCCTGAATTTTCACCAGGAAACCATCAGTCAGTGTTCAGTGCAATGTCATTAAGAACAACTCTGATTCCAATCTAATTGCTAACTGTATTTACAGTATATCACAGAAGTGAGTACACCCCCAAATTGTAATTTTGGAAATGAGATTTTAATTGAGATACAACCCCAAAGTCTAAATTTAGGGCACTTAGTTCTTGAAATATTTTAACACAGCACATAATCTTTGCTAACACTTCAGCTATTTTCATACAACATCCTAAGGCATAGTTTATTTAACAATGGTTGTTGAATAAACTACAATTAACTATGTTAAAATATAAGCCATGGTTTGCAAACCATACCAGTTTGGTATACACAATAGACAAGAAAACTGCTTTTTGGTTTTCCATGTGCTAGGAACCTAATTGCATGGTACAGTAATAGTATTTTCCTTTCTAAGAAAGACTAACAGAATTTATAATTTCTATTAAGGAAAAAATAAAAGATGTGGAAGTTTATGCACATAAAGAATGGGTAAGGAAGCTTTCTCTCATCCTTATATTATACACACTAGGGCTAAGAAGTGGACTGCAAAACTCAGTTCACCAACAGAGGGCAGCAAAGAGTGGCCATGCAGAGTTTTAAAGCCCAGAACAAGAACAGATGAAATAAGGAGTAATGTAAGACAGTTTGAGGTTTTTCCCCCTCACATTGAATATTTCAGCTATGAAATATGTTGCAATAATAGGCTGTGATTGCTGCCTAGCTGGCTTTGAAAGACAATAGAAAAAAATCATGGAATCCAAGAAGGAATCAGACTCTATCAAGGGCTATTCAGAAACTTGGGTCAGAAATTGCCTTTTAATTTCCCTAGAATCCTGTAAGAAGAGGGGTTCCAGGCCAAATCCACTTTCAACTTCTGGGTTCTAACATTTAAAGTTAATTTCATCAAAGTCTTCAAATCGCTAGACAAAAGAGGTCACATCTGAAAATATAGCTTTACCATTGCGGTTCTTCTTCTTACCTCTTTTCATTTTTTTCAGTAAGAATTACGCACAGAACAAAATTCAGGATTTTTGCTAGTTATTGAATGGGAAATGTACAGCATAAAATATGTCTTGCAAGACAATGCACTCTTATTGTCGTCTCTGTTTCTTCTCTCGGGCCTGCACCACACTGCCAAATTTCAGATCTGAAGATATATTTAGCTTGCTAGGTAGGGAAATGGAACAAAACTCACCTTTCTATTAGTAAAATTTGTCTTTTTAATTTTTTCCCACATAAAAGCTCCTTTTTACACAAAAAGCATTCCTTGCATCTTGCAGTGACTCTCTCTTTTCAGTTGGGTATACACAATGGCATTTTGTACAAAAGAGATGCACAAAAAGTATGCCTCCTAATGCATTTGACATTTTCTTGCTAGGGAGCACCTGAAACCTTACCTTAAATGTTTATTCTCAATTCCATACTAAAGACACCTGTATTTGACAAAAGCATTGCCATGTATGTTGACCAGGTCAGATTCACCAGGCAAAATATATTTCCTGTACAACAATCATCGTTAATAATATAGGTCATACAAAGAAATAATTGAGTTAATATATCTGAGGCAAATTGGGAAGAGCACAGAAATAACATATGAGATGAAATGTGCTATCCCACATCGATTTGGTTCTCCACCACAAAATTGCTTGCTTTATATCACCTTTCCATCCCTAACATACCCCCTAGCCTTCATTTCTCACACACTCATTTGTCTTCCTGCTGTCTCCAAGATGTATTTGGTTCACATACAATGCTGAACACAATTTCTTCGGTCCTTGATCATCTTTGAACTTGGTTGGTTCCTTGCAGATGTCTAATTATCAAGCTAGAGAACGTTATCAGTGTGAAGTGAGTGAGGTTTGCTCAATGTTTATAAATATAAGTGGTCCTCAACTTGCAACAGTTTATTTAGTTACAAATGGCACTGAAAAAAGTGACATTGCCATTTTTCAGTTACGACCTTTGTAGCATCCCTATGATCAATTTAAATTTTAAATTGTTGAATTTTAAATTTTAAAATTTTTAAATCTTAATTTTATTTTGGTACTCCAATTTTATTCGGCCAACTTATTTAATTCGTTTTAATTAATATTTTAACTTTTGTTGACCTGTTTTAGAAGGCTGTATACCGCCCCGAGTCCTTCGGGAGAGGGGCGGTAGAGAAATCCTGACAATAAACAATAATAAACAATAATAATGTGATCAAAATTCAGATGCTTGGCAACTGGTTCAAATCGATGGTTGTTTCTGTGTCACATGATTCCCTTTTGCAATTTTTTGACAAGCAAAATCAATGGGGAAACCAGATTCACTTAACCATTGTGTTACTAATTTGCTAACTGCCATGACTTTTTTAACAAGCGTGGCAAGAAAGGTTGTAAATTGGGGCAAAACTTATTTATCAAATGTCTCACTTAACAACATAAATTTTGGGCTCAACTGTGGTCGTAAGTCAAGGACTACCTGTAGTAGTTTGCCTAGCCCCAGTCTTGGTGGAGGTGTTAACTTCTTCCTTCATCCATGCAGTTTCCCACTTATGTGGATGTGGGTTGAGGGAAGTGATGTTTTTTAGACTTCCCTAGGCTTTTCGTTGTATCTTTTAAATGGCAAGTAAATAGAATTTGTCTATTGATGACTGATTTGTCTGAATGCGAAGTTTCCAGGAATTTCCTAGCATTTGGGGATTTGGTTTGATCTAAAATTTAATTAAATACTTTAAACTTGTACACCACCTGACTCCCAACAACTTTGAGCATTAACAATGAACAGTTTCTCAGTTCCCATGTGTTGTGAAATTAAGGACTTTTGTTGTGTCTTCTGATGAATAGTGTGGTTTGTTTATGTGACTTATTTCTGGATTAGTGAGATATATATATATATGAATCATCCCAAGAAACAAATCTCAATTTATAAACCACAATACATGGGTGTGCAAATCACACTAGGCTGCTCCCCCGCCCCTTAAGTCTTAGAATGACTTGAGGAGAATGGCAAACGGAGGAGAACAAACGCTGGGCACAGAAACCTACCAGTCTGGCTGGAGGACCGGAGGCAAGGTTTTTACTACAAGCCACCATCCGCTCAAGCAGAAACGCC
>JANHFJ010005917.1:223433-237933 GCA_032468195.1 Cerberus rynchops
GTTGTAGGTTTATTGTGCAGAGAAAAATAACAAAGATAATGAAGGGACTGGAACTTAAAACATATAAAGACCAGCTGCTGGAATTGGGTATGTCAAGTTTAATGAAAAGAAGGACAAGGGGTGACATGATAGCAGTGTACCAATATCTCAGGAGTTGCAGAGTAGGGAGTCAAGCTATTCTCCAAAGCACCTAAAGTCAGGACAAGAAGCAATGGATGGAAACTAATGAAGGAGAGAACCAACCTAAAATTAAGGAGAATTTTCCTACAGTTAGAACAATTAATCAATGGAACAACTTGCCTCCAGCTGTAAATGCTCCAACATTGGAAGTTTTAAGAAGAGATTGGACAACCATTTGTCTGAAATGATATAGAGTTTCCTGCCTAAACCAGGGGTTGGACTAGAAGATCTCCAAAGTCCTTTTCAACTCTGTTATTTGGTTTGGGGATAAATACTTTGTATGACTAAGATTTTTTTTATTCCACTTATACAATCAAACTAGGATGACATAATAATAAATGCAAACTTTCAACTTAATTTTTCAGGGCTAAATAAGCATTTTAAAAACTAATAGTATTTTGTATACATGATATATAAGGAGGGTATATGTATCTTCTTTAGCTCTAAATATTGCAGGTCGTAAGTGTTGCTTATAACCATAGCCACAAGCTATTTGAAAATTGTTATAAATAGAACTTTTAAACTCACATTGAATAGCAATGACATAACTACTTCACACATAGCAACTTGGAAAAAAAGGGAAAGAACCCTGCTGAAGATTGCCTGATTGTGATCTTAAATTGTAGAGATTGTAGTCTTGTGTACAATCATGTTATTAGAAGAGACACTGAAACCGTGTGAAGATTCAAAGAAGACAGAAAGAGACAAGAAGGTGTTTTTTTTTTTTAAATAGAGATGTAAAACAAAACACAACACAAAAAATGGATATATGGTTCTGGATTGTCCTGTTAATTGCAACCCTCAAACCCCAGCAAAAATTGCTTATAACCTTGATCACAGTTTTATGTCACATTTACAAGAGCAACATTCGGTGAAAAATGCATTTTCTGTCACCCTATGAAGTGAATGGAGTTTCTGTAGCATAGTTCTAGCAAACTGTAGTCTATGACTGCCACTTGATGGCATGAAGAAGAATAAAATCCTGTTACCTGAAGTGTTAGTTCTATATTTAACCTTTTCCCCAAAAACCATCTATGATTCTTTTAAGAAGTTGCAGAATTTCATTAATTCACCTTTTTATTGTTTTTATTCATACAAAGTATTTGGATTTAGATATCTTTGACATGTAAAAAATAAACCAAAGTAATATGTAAAAAAAAAGTTCGGATCAGTATTCTCAATCTCTCTCTCTCTCTCACACACACACACACACAGACACACGGGGGGGGGGGGAGAAAGAGAGAGACAGATAACATGTCCCCCTCTCTTCCCTGGAAACATTTAGATCATTAGATCATTTTTAAAAAAATTGTTCCTCCTGGTGTTTTTGGTTTCTGCATCATTTCTGTGTTTCTTCTGACAACCCTAACCAATTAAGGTTCATGAAATAAATACCGTCTTTTCATAATGAGAGCCTTTCAGGCATCCCAGTCTTAACTTTGTTGGGAAATTTCCCTTCTGAAGCTCCTGAGCAAAAAAATGGTGTTGATAGTTTGGATCTGCCTATTGTCAATCAATCATTTAAAATATCAGATGTGTTGCAAAAATAATTTGGATTACCTTAAACCAGTTGACTCAATAAAAGATTACTTGGAGCGCTAAACTCCTAAATTATTAATATTACTGGGGAATGATTTGAAAGTTCCCAAATCTACAAGTCATGTCAATAAACAATTGAAAAGCATTTGTTAAGATAGATATAGGAAGCTAGCCAGAAACTTGAACAAATAATAATACATTGGTAGGCAAGGCTTATACCCTGCTATGTTATCTTAACATTATGGGGCACGGGGGATTCAGGGGAGGGGAGAGTTAACAGCATATACCCAAGGCACAAATGTCATTCCAACTGTCTAGTTAAAGCACATACATAGGGCAGTAGCAATATAGGAAGATACTGGAATTATCATTGTCATCATCATCAATGTCATGTGACATTGGCTGATGAACACTAGATAACTGAGAAAGTCAAACAATTCCAAAAAGAAATAAATATGCCACACTGATTATAGAAAGGCCTTCAATTGTAAGTAGTCCTTGACTTACAACCACAATTGAGCCCAACATTTCTGTTAAGTAAGATAATAGTTAAGTTAGTTTTCCCCATTTTACGATTTTGCTTAGTTAAGTGAATAACTATAGTTGATTAGTTAGTAACCCGGTTGTTAAGTGAATGTGGGTTCCCCATTGACTTTGCTTGTCAGATGGTCACAAAAAGTGATTGTATGCTAGGATGGTAAAAATGTCTTTGGAGAGTGTTGGCTCAATGACCTTGAAATAGAGATGAGCACCATCCCCTATAGTTGTCAATGACTAGTGGAGTAAAATCCTGCAGACTCCTTTAGCTTTATTTTCTATTGTCTGGTAATAACCACTATTTTGAAGCCAATGACTATTGCTACAGATTCTCCTAATCATGTTTCAATGGAACTGAAATGTTCCAAAATAACATCTGGAACTGAAACAAACTTCTTGATCTATAGTGTGTTGTCCTGGCAAGAAGAGAAACAATGAATCTGAACTGTTGTGTAAACATGGAACAGATGTCTACAACTTGCAAAGATGACAGCCAAGTTCTCAATACCAAAGACCCTCTGAAAAAGTAGGTAAAAACTCTTAGGACTTAAACCCTGGGATGGACAGACATTTGGAATTCGATCTTGTGCTCTTCGTTAAGTTTATGTTCTGTACATTATATTATTTCTTTGACTGCAATAAAGCAATTTATCAAAGCCTATGAGACATCTGTTGTTAGAACATGCAGAAATGAGGTTTTGGAGACTTATTTACTGTATTACCAGATCTGACAATGGTCTACAATTATGAATGCTTCTTATCACACACAAATTGTCCAAGAGGATAATTTTTTAAAAAAATGCAGCAGACTAAAATTCCTATAAAATAAATGATTGTTTGTAAACAGCTGCAAAAAGTTGCCCAAAGGAAAGCAATAGAACATGCAAGAATAACAATATATTAAAAGAATTAGTAAATAATACTGTATATGTTTTACTAGTTCTTCACACCCATTGTATCCCTTCCCCACTTAATCAGCTCCAGACAGGGGCAACAGGGATGAAAATTATGACTGCCATTTTCTTGTTTAGTGCACTAAAACTTCCTGGCTTGGAAGAATATTATTTAAAAATAAATCAGTCATGCAGCACCAGAATGCTTAAAATAAAAGAAACAAAACATTTAATTTTGTCCCCAAGTTAGTGCAAAAGTCTGGAACATGGGATGCTTTGTTCTGAACTCAAAAATATGAAACCTAAAATTTCTAATTTATCTCTCTATCTGGACAGCTTTCAGTTAATCTGGAATGTTCTTTGACAACCTGACTTGATATGAGCAGAATGACAGCAAGTCTTACATATATCCAACATCATACAACAGAGGCATTTTAAACAATTTTTTACTTAATGCTTTTTAGTGCAATATTTTTCTATGTGAAGCCCTTTTTCTCATAGGGTTTCTTATTCACAAAAAAAATATTATAGAAACAATTAAACACAAATGGTTAACATGGTAACATTGAACTTTTCTCAGATTTCAAAATAAAAATGAGATTTTATTTCATATACATGTCAATGGTTTTATTATATACATTAGAAAGATTTCAAGTAGATAAAAGGACTTTATTTTGAATATCGTAAAATGAATTTGAAACAGAACTATGTACAAACGATGTACACATTATTGCTAAAGTGTATAAACTTTTAATGTACGATAAAAGTAAGCTGAAAATTTCATTGTAATACAGATAATTCCCTGGTTACGATTATTCCCTTAGCAAACGTTCAAAGTTACATCATCAGTGCCCCCTAGCATTTCCAAACAGGCCCAAAACTATGAATCTTGCAGCAATTGTTCACCCTTACAAAGGGTCTGCAACATTTGTCCTGAATGTTGCCAGCCAAAATGGAGCTTCCGAAGAGTGGATCCACCTTTCAGAAGCCCCATTCTGCTGTCCAGAGGCCTTGCCCGGCAACTTGCTGGCTAAAATGGAGCTTCTATGGGGTGGATCTGCCCCTCAGAAGCCCCGTTCAGCCTTCCGGATCCAGCCCCTGAAAACTCCATTTCAGCCTGCAATGGGCTAGGGGAGACCCGTGGAGGGTCAAACGGAGCCTCAGAGGGCCGGATCTGGCTGGCCTCCAGATGCTCCATTTTGGCTTGCAACAGGCCAGGACATCCAAAGCGGTAAAAGAGGAAGTAAGGAAGACTGGGAACAAGAGGGAACCTTTTATTGTGCTTGATGGATATGAAAAAAAGTTAAAACATGTTGGATTTAAATACATATTTTAATTCAGAAGTGTCTATGCAGATTCTCAGTCATCCAGGTCATGGTTGTCCCAAAGGTGCTTTTTCAAGAGGCCAACTGGACTTTCTGGTGTTTCTTCAAAGACATTTCACTTCTTATCCAAGAAGTTTCTTCAGCTCTGACCGGATGGTGGGGAACGTAACAGTACTTTTTCCATTCCCTACCATCCAGTCAAAGCTCAAGAAGTTTCTTGGTTAAGAAGCAAAACCTCTTCAAAGAAAGATCAGAAAGTCCAATTGTCTCTTGAAAAAGCATCTTTGGAATTTAATTCAGAAGAACTTCAAGATTAATATACAACAGAAGTCGCAGGTGCTGTTTTGAGGCTGAGTGAAAAAAAAGCTGGAGAAAACTTATGGAACTTTGTTTTTATATATGATAACAGCAACAAGAGATTTATATGCACATGGATGGAAAGATTTGACAATACCCACAATGGAAGAGTGGTTTCTGAAGATGATAGAACTTGTTCAGATTGCAAAATCGGTAATTTTGATTATAGAAAGCATATTTATTTTAATGCCGGCTGGACTTTTTTTGAGACAGAAAAAAAATGAAATTTGATATATGGGTTTGATGATTAGAAAAAATAGTAGATAATTGAAAAAAAATAAAAGTAATGTTGTGATCTTAGAATAATAAGTCAGTGTAAATTTATTCTTGTTATTTATAAAAGAAAATTGGAAATAATTTCTTTATATTTTTACTTCTTTCTGCACTTTTGGCTTCATTCTTCCTTAACCTTTTTTCTTTATCTTATCTTGATTTTTTTATCTTTATAGCATAAAAAAGTCTAAGTTATTAAGACAATAAAAGTTTATTTCTATTAACTGCATAGCACAGCTATTGGATTTGAGGTGAAACTGCACTCCTTACAAAGAGGAATCTATTTGGTAACTTTGTAAGATGTACTAAAATTTAAAATGCTACATGTATTTGTCATTTGTCATTAAAATGACATGTATTTGTCATTTTAAGCGTCTTCCGTTTTGTAAAAAGTGAGCCCTATAAAACCAAATTAAAATATTTATATACTTCGATAAGAGGTCTAAAAGATATGTACTGTGTATAAAAATAATAAAAGTACATTCACCAGCCTTTTTTTTTTTTTTTTAATGGAACCGCCCCAATAAACCCTTTTCAATGGGAAGGTCAGATCCGAAGGGGATCATCCGGGCGACCACTAGGTGACCGCGAAGCCATGCACAAAACTCTTTGTCGCAGTCATCTAGCGGTCGTCCGGATTTTCGCAGCCTTCGTGTAGGCAAAGCCAATGCAGGTCCTACTAAAACCTATGGGGAGAGGAGAAAGAAAGACGAAGAGAAAGGCAGGACGACAACCGACGACCTTATTTGGGTTTCACCCTAGCTAAGGTACCGCGCATCCTCCCCGCTCAAACTAGCAACCTGTCGTCCGCCTTCGCTCTGCGTGACGTCAAACGGTGCCATTCAAAATACAGTAATAATCTCTGAATTGCGGCAGTTGCGTAATAAGAGCTCCCTTCTCTCGCTCTAGCTCGGGAAGCCTCCCCAACAATACGGAGTTTTCGTAACCGGGGGCGACCCACGCACCCGACCCTTCTCGTCGCCAGCCTTGCCTCCCAGAACAACATGGCGGGCTCGGTTTTCCAAGCCGGGTGAAGCGAGAAAGGGTGGGGAAGTGTGGACGGAAGGAGGTCGCGGGCGAGGCAGGCGAGAGGAACCGCCGCAGTCTGGCAATTCGACTGACGGGTCCTCCTCCCTCACCGCTCGGTGGGGAAGCAATGAGGGAGGGCGGCAGGCGCTCGCCGGGGCTGCCGCTGCTGCCACGTCTCGCCTCTCCCTTCGCTGTTTGGACCAGCGCTCTAAAAAACCCCCGCCACGGCCGCCTCCGCTCCGCTCCGGGAGTGCTTAGTCAGGCCCTCTTCAGTTTGCGGAGGAGAGCGAGAGCACTGCGGACATCTCCGCGGCGCTCGTCTTGAGGCGGTTGGGACAGAGCCGCGTCGCTCCGCTCGGGTGCTTTTGGCGGGACGGGAAAGAAGCGGCACGCGCAGCTTGGAGGGGTTGTTTGTTTGTTTGTTTGTTTTTGCGGGAGTGTGTGAGGGGGAGAAGGATAAGATAAGGGGTTTTTGTTTTTGTTTTTTTTTGCGGGAAGGGTGAGGAGAGAAGGATAAGATAAGGGAGGGGGTGTTAAAGCCCCGCTCTAGTGACCGCCGCCTCCGGGCAAGCGCGGAAGGTTGCCTGAGGTAACCGCGGACGAGGGAGGCGGAGGCGAGCTGGGCAGAGCGGAGCCGGAGCTGGAGCGAGAAGGGGATGGCAGGCAGCCCCAGAGCCGACTGACGGGAAGGGAAAAGAGAGAGAGAGAGAGACCGAGAGGGAAAGAAACCAGGAATGGAGGGAGCCATGGCGTTGCCCAAACTGCCACCTCCCGTCGCCGCCCGCGCTTCGGAACTCCTGCCTGCGATCAGCGACAAACGCCTCATGCTGGGTTGCGACGTAAAAGAGGAAAGCGTGGATCCCCCGCCGGCGGAGGCGATGGGATCCCAGCCGCCGGAAGAAGGGGTGGCGGTTGCGGAGGAGGAGGAGGAAAAAGAAGGGAAACTCGGCGTGGGAGAAGGCAAGGAACTGGTTCCTCACCTGCCTGAACCGAGGTCGGCTTCTGGGGTAAGGACCGGCTTCTGCTCAAGGAAAGGACCGGAATAGGAGGCTTCCCTCTTTCAGAGATGCCGCCTTGTCCTGCATGCATAAATACATTATTTGATGGGTGGCGGGTTTTTTTTACCCTGTTTAAGGGCAGTTGGGATTTTGGGGATTGAAGCATATTTATTAAACCTTACCATGAATCGAGTAGGATAACATATTTATGCATCGTAATAGGGGGAGGGAAATGAGTTCTTTTCTGACAGATGGATGGGGCCAAGTTGGGTCTTCTGCTTGGCAGAGTTCAGTCCTTCCTTAGATTTGGATCTCCTGGTCTCTTGCCTTAGTTTTCCAGTTCCTTGGCTATCATTAGAAACCAAGTATTCAATCTAAGCAGAGAGAACAAACCAAACTCAATTTTTTTAAAGGTTGCAGATTAAGCTAGCTTGAGTATCTCTGTTGTGATATTTATGTGGATTTTTCTTATTCATCCTTTTTTTCTCCCATGGATAAATATCAAGGAAAAGTTATCTAGAAAGGTTGGAGCGGGAAGTAAGTTGCAAGAACAACTTCAAAAACCTAGTTACCATCAAAACTGCTAAACAAGTCTTGGATATTAAATAGGTACCCGTTTATTCCTGATGCAGAGCACACAATGATTCTCATCACTTTTCCAGCAAACAAATGTAGCTTGATTCCACAAGTTTATCTAAATTAGTTTACAGTACCAAATGTAGAAGACGGCTATAAAACAAATATTTTCATAAATAACTTATAATTTATGTCTTCTTTTGCAACCTGATGTCTTCCAAATTTGTGAGTTGAGAACTTTCTGTCATCTGCCAATCACCATGGAGAGTACCAAGCTAGTGATAGCTCCCTAATATTATGGTGTTAAGGATCAGTTTATAATATTCCACATTGTTTCTTCCGAATTAATCTAGCCCATTAACAAATTAATCTAGCCCTTTCTGAACTTGCTTTTTGTTGTTTTAATGCAGAGGGCGGAAGGTTATACCAGAGTAGGAAACTATCTTCTGGAAATACTATGTGTTGCATCATGTATTAGTGTGATATTATATTTGTTTACTTCCCATGGGAAGATGCACGCCTGTCATGAAAAACACAGGGGAATTACTGCTCCAAAAAAGTTGAACAAAGGCTGTTATTTTCCATCACAGTCACTTGTTCTGAATTCTAGCCCCCTCCCCCTCTTCAATAAACTCATGTACTGGATGATCCCTTAAGAGTCATTTAGAGACAAAACAGTTCATCTGAAGATATGACGAATGACAGTACCAAAGTACTGTTACATTTGGAACTGTAGAAAACAATTTACATTTGTGATTTCTCCCCCCCCCCAATTACTAGGATAAAAGCAAAGAATACAAATCAGCAAATAATACAAATATAAAAATATCTTATCTGCATTTTTAAAAATAATTTCTCCAAGTCAACCAGTCATTTGCCCAACCATCTCCTTTCTTACAAAAGCTTAGTTACAGCTACAGCTGAAATAGAAAATTGGAGAAATGCATTGTTAATTTCTGCCTATTTCCACTTCCATCTAATTTATTCTGAGAAGAAAGAGGAAGTATTCAAAGTATCAGTGAGGCAGTACGTCAGAATAATAACTGTCTGCTGCTCACTGAGGCTTGGATTTAGAAGTGCATTTTTTCTGCTTACAGGATTTGCAGTTGTATTTTTGCTTGGAAAATATCAGTAAACTATTGTAGTTTTATTTTGAGATGGAATAGAGCTCCAGGTTACTTCATTTATCTTTACAACTGCTGCTCTGACACCAAGCATTTGGGCTACCTTTCGAAAGCTATATTTTATCATAACAAAAAATGGTTAATAAAATTAAGAATTATAGAAATATTTGGGAAAAGCAAATATTTTCCTTATAACTGAAGAATCTAGGAGCAAGTTGTACTTTGAACATTTATCATATGAGGACAAGATAGTTACAAACACATATGGTATACATCTGTAATTTAAAATATTTTAATTTAATTGATATAATTAAAGTAATCTTAACCATATATATTTAATTTCTCAGCTCCTTCAGATTAATTTTTAAAAGTTTTATTTTTATATGATTAGATTTTAAGAGTAAGTTTTATAAAAAGAATAAGGAATTGGAAATGTTTGTTATGAGTAAGCTGATAATCCACAAATCTCTATTAGTTATGATGTAAAAGATCCATTGGACATTTATGGCATCCATGCTGCATTTTAGTGCACAGTCTCTTGATTATGGTATACAACAGAAGCAGAAAGGGAATAGAAGGCTATGTATTCTATACTATCATATACCATATATTAGACTTGTTCCTTAAGTACTGTCATGTACTAAAGGAACAACTCTAATATATCTGATAGTATTGAATACATAGACTTCAAAAACCTACATTTAGAGCATAAAGAAAAAAAAACAAAGCAACAAAGGGTCAATGATGTACAAGGAATATTGTTACAGATGGAAGGAAGAAAGGTAGTTGCTGTTACTTTTTTAAAAGATTGCATAAACATCTGCACAGTGGAAAAGACACATATTATAATGGGGAAAAGCATTCATCCTATATCCAAGGTTAAATGATACTTCAGACCATTTCATATTCTACACTTAAAAATATGAAATGATCTGAAGTAGAGATCTTCACTAACAGTGTCATAGTCACTCATAGTCAATCATATTGTGCTGAATATTACAGGCATAGCATAATGGAAAAGGCTTTCAGTTATCATTAGCTTAATATGTTGCTATATTAATAAAAACAAGTAGTTTCTTTATAACAGATGGAAGGTAGAAAGGCATTTTGAACATGGCAACTACTGCATGATGTATTTGCAAACTGTATTTGCTTGTTCCAATTAGCACAGAAATAAAATAAAAAAAAACTTTATATTTTAATGGCTGAATTAGTTCATGTGTGAGGTTGAACATTTAAAACAACTATCTTCCTTTTTTTCTGGATTTGTTTATGAACTAATATAAACCAATAAACCTAAAATACATGTAAAAAAGAACATTCTTTGAATGTGGTCAATGTAAAATTCTAAGGACCAGCTTTGAAAAGACATCAAGATCAGTTCATGTGAGACATTTGTTACACTACATTATGTATTTTTCCATATTCTTTTGGTAGTCACTATTGATATAGTTGAAACAGATGCAGAATTACATATATGGTATTTCATTTCTAGTATTTGCTTCAATATCATGGGATTCCAACAATTTCAGATAGATGCTTATCACTACCCAAGCACATTTGATTAGAACACTTTCTGGTTGGTAAACTATAGGGCAGATCTAAGAGACTGGAATGGGAGGTTTATTCTAAACTACTGTTAATTCAGCACTTCAGCAGGGAATTTAGAGACATCCAGTATGAAAAATTGTGGAAGAAAGAGGTCCCATTAAAGCTAATAGTAGTGTTCCATCATTAATATTATGAAGAATCAGTCAGCTCTGTTTTCACTAAGAAAGTCAGATGATTTCATTTAAGGAATCTTAATTTTGAAGAGAACTGTTTCTATTGGTGGGAAAAGGTAATACATTAGCAAACAGAAATTGCTTTTTTTTTCTCTTCACTACAGCAGAGAAATGGTTACATGACTTTTGATAGGAATGCAATCAATAGTTTTGGCAGGCTTGTTCTAATTAAATAGTATGGTAGAATTCACCTACTAGAGATAATGGCAAGAATAAGGCCAGACTGATCAGAATAATAGAAATAACTATGGCAATGATAATGGTAATGGTAATAATGCAACATCTTCAATCCTATCCTGACATTTTTACACATATGAAAGATTACAGATTAACCTTCCCTCCAATAGTAAAAAAAGGAAAGGTAGGGAATAATTTCCTCTGTGAGCCCATTCTCTGCCTTATTTAGTCAAAACTAGTATTTTACCAATATAAGCACAGAAATTACTAGTGTATATTTGATAACAATCATTTGTTTAATGCTGGTTTGAAGTTACAACATCATTGAAAAGTTTATAATCTGTCCTCAAATTTACAACTTGCACCACCTCCAGAGCTACATAATCACAATTTAGGTTCTCATTTACACCAGTTGCAGCATCCTGTGGTCATGTGATTGCAATCCCTGATTTTCACAGCTGATTTCTGACAAGTAAAGTCAGTGGGGGAAGCTGGATTCATTTAATGCCCACAGTAAAAATTGTGGAAAAATCAGATGTGATGACTCGCTTAACAACTGCTTAGCGATCGAGGATCTGGCTCCAATTGTGGTTGTAAGTCAAGGACTACCTGTATTGGGCAGACTTCTTATTTAAATGCCATCAATTTGATTTATTGTTTCAATTTTTATACTGCTTTTCATTTTGCAAATCATATATCAAATACATAAAACTGAACTCAATATTCACTTCATTAGTAAATGTTCATAAATTTATTTGTAACATGAGGAGATACGACACATCAATTTTAAGAAAGGGCTGTTGAAATACTCATCTATACTAAATTTATTTTCTTGAATGGTTTGGGTAGAATTATCAAAAGAAAAAATCATAAAATGTGTAAAAATTACAACTATGTTAAATAAATGCTTCAGCATATCCAGGGAGAAGAACAGATGGAGATTCAAGAACACAATGATATTTTGGTAACAAGCGTCAATGCTTATAAAACATATTAAACAAATATAGAAAAAGGAAGTATTGCATCTCATTTACTTCAAATAATTTTTAAAATTCTAAAAATGGAAAAATATTCACTCTACTACTTTGGCATTTTGCAAGTGGGAGTACTAACTCAAACAAGCATGATATGTGTAGTCCTCAAGGTCCATTACAATCAAAGGGTATCACACCATGACTGATCTGAGTTTACAACCTTTTTGTGGCAGTTATTAAGTGAACACCATGGTAATCAAAAATGACCTTTCAGTGGTAAAACAAACATTATAGTCATAAAGCAAATCCATTATTCACTATAAGTCATTTTTGCCAAAAACTGCAAAACATTCTCGGCAAAAATGGCCATGTAAATGCTAGATGCTGAAAACAACTGTAAATGCAGGACCAATGGCAAGAGTTTAGCATGTGGTCATCTGACTGTTGGAGGAAGCAACCTTTGGAACTTCAGAACCGTGTAATAAGTAGCCCAGGAGAGATTCATCATAACTTCAAATAGTCACTAAGTGACTGATCCTATGTTGAGGACTACCTGTAGGCTTGTAGGGGAGCACAGAAAAAGTGCAGAGTGCTGTGCTATAGTGAACAAGTTATCTGTGAATCTTACATTAAGTTCTCTAAGAGCACATTTCTAGACCTTATTGCAGTTATAATTCTTTAAAATATGTATGTAATATTTACCAAATTTGGGGGCAATAAAGATAACCATATTGAAGTTTTTAGTGGCTTAGGAGTTGAAATTGTCCATATTGTAACTAGAAAAATCAAAACCTGTTATATAAATTAAAAAAAATAAATGTATATAAAACTGTTACTGGTAAATGTTTTTATAATGGGTTTTGTGCTGCAAAAGTCTGCATTTTATTTTATTTTATTAGCTGTATCTATAGAATAGATAGATATAGCTTTTAATAATTTAAACTTATCATTTGCTATAAAAGTAGTACTTCCTTATCCTATGAATTTATGTCTTTCTAGGGCTAGGTGAATGAATTTTCTATCTCAATTTAATTATACCAATGTTCAGAGCATACTAGGAATTTTAAAACTTTTTCAAGATGTGGAATCCAGAATCCCTGGAATAGGAACCAAAGCTCTATTGTTTAGTTGTGTTTAAATGGCCTTTTAGATTCTCTTACATTTTCATGTATCCCTAGAGTTCCACATATAGTAAAGTTTGAAAATCCCTTGTTAAGAGTGTCTGAATGGCTTTATATTAAACCATGTAATGCCTTACTATGTTTTGGCTAAGTATGTTAGTCATTGGGGTTCCCAAACAGTAATTTTTAACATAGTGCAGTATGTGAAGCCAGTAAAATGTGGTTTATTCAATAAACCATAGTTAACATTTTCTTTTTCTTTTTTAAAGAATTTTTATTTTAAAACACATACAGACAAAAAAACATACATAACATAAAAAAAACAAAAAAACCCTACATAACATAAAAAACAAAACATACATCTAAAATACGTATATCATCCAATTCAATGGTTACAGTGTATCAGTTGGTTACCAAAAAAATTTTGTGCCATCCTTTTATAGTCTTCTCATATAATTATATTTTAATTTATCATTTTATTTATCTTAATATTATACACATCTATTATTTATATTTTTAACTAGTCTTTTACTCCTTCATTTTTATACGAGAATTCTCAGTATTTAAAATTCCATATTCAACCAATGACCTCCAAGTAACAATTTCTGAGGTTGGGTGAACCTTTGATTTCTACAGATAGTCCTCTCTTTACAAATTTTCAAGTTATGAATTTTTGCCGATATGAACAAATGTGTCTGCATCTTCAAATCTGGAAAGTTCCAGAAGGTGAGAGAAGACAGGAAAGGGCTGGTTTATGGTGCTCCACATATGTATGCTTGGCATCATTGTACATTGGGAGATTGGGTGTACCCCAATTTGGATGCTGTCCTGTCCTGTCTGTTTGTTGGTTTTGTGGTATTTAGTTTCCAGTATTCTTCCTTTGTATAGTGACTGTGAATTACGATATTTCTGGAATTATGTGTAGAAACCACTTATGTAAGGTAAAAATTGTTAGCTGGGGAGAACTGGGAGTTGAAATCCACAGGTTTTAATTTTGTCAAAGTTTGATATCCCAGGGACAAAAAAAAATAGAGATGATGATAGCTCTGTAGCATTTCCTCTGGAGCTTTAGGATGGCCTGGCTTCTCATTACAGGGATCTTGGCTTGTCCTGCCTTCCTTCTTCTCTTCTCCTCTCCTTTCTTTAGAACCCAACAATATTTGGTTTTCCCTATGTTGACCCTTGTTTCTGAATGGATGAGTAGGTTTGTTGCTCCTGGTTTGGTTTGTACTCCATGAAAGCAATGGTGAGATAAAGAATAAGACTGAGATTAGACCAGGGTCTCTCAACCTTGACAACTTTAAGATGAATTCTGGGAGAAGACATGGTCTAAAATTGTGGAAGTTGAGAAACATTGGAATAGGACATTGGTTGTCTCCTAAAATGCCAGGAAGGAAGGTGAAGGGGACTTAACCAGCATAAGGAGAAGAAGTTGGGGATAATCAATAGTTGCTGTACAGTAGTATGGACAACCAGTACAAGAATAGAGCACAGTAGAGTAGACAGAGTATAGTATAGTATAGTATAGTATAGTATAGTATAGTATAGTATAGTATAGTATAGTATAGTAGAGTAGAGTAGAGTAGAGTAGAGTAGAGTAGAGTAGAGTAGAG
>JANHFJ010005917.1:257743-271363 GCA_032468195.1 Cerberus rynchops
CAGGTAAGTTAGGGCAGAATGGGAGGGTAGGAAATAGGTTGGGAATAAGTTGAAGAAAGGAGGTAGTTGGGAAGAAGTTTAGGCTTAGAAACGGAGATGAGCACTGTCCCCTAAAGTCAGGAACAACTGGCATGTATGTGTGAGGGGAACCTTTACCTTTAATTTAAAATAGGCCAGAGCAATCTTTCAAATGTAATTCCTAGTTCTCACATTATTCTACAGCATATGCTTGATGCTCTTCTGGGAAGATTAGATATGTGCTGGCTGGCACATATCCAAATCCCATTTCATTGACTGGAAATTTCCTTGTTTAAAATAGGCTGCCTTCAGTTTACTTGTTTGCCTTTTCCGCCATTTGTGCTTGATGCTTCTATTGCATTCTATTGTTGTCAAATACTGCTTTTTAGAATGTTAATCACAACAATGGATTGTTGCATCAACTTGTTGCTCTGGTACATACAGCTTATTTGCCAATGCAATCCAGTACAAAAAGGAAATTTAGAGTAGGGTATTTTTGTTTTTGTTTTTGGACATCTGTCATTCTCTGTAATGGCTTGAATGAATATGGTTAGAAATCAAGAATGTGGGACCATTTTATCAGAAAACAAAGGGATTGTTTCACTTCGGATCTCATTAATCTAGGAAATTGTTAGTAAAGTGAAGCATGAAAAATGCAACATGACGGTGAAGTGGCTGAGCCATCACCTAACTCCAAGCTTTCCTATCCATTAAGAGCATTCTTATTAGTCCTCCAGGAATCAACTGCAATGTATAGTCTCTGCTACATTTTGCAAGCTGAAAATAGTCAGCGCAACACACTCTAATTTCTAGACAATTGAATGTATTAATAAGAGGTACAATTTTATACTGTTAGTTCACATATGCCTAAACTGGCATTCTCCTGATGAGAAGATTGCTCTTTTCTTCTAATGCATCACATCTGGGACACCAAACTGAGAAAAGTCAGCATAGTTGCCCTTTCCTATTGCCCCACTATGGTATATGACTGATGAGGAATTTGATTAGGTTTGATGGATTGCCATACAATTCATCCCTAATATGACAAGCAGACAATTTGATAGAGTTCTATGCAAGGTTTCTGTTTGTTCATTTGAATAAGAAAGATCTTAGTTTGCTCGAAAAAGTTACTTGTAAAGACATTTCTGTTGGTCCATAACCAGGCACCTGCCATTTGGAAAGATATTACATTAGGAACCTACAGTGAAGGTTTTTAGGCAGAAAACCATAGAGATCAAGAGCAGAAACAACAATGAGGGTTTAGGATTATGGTGAATAAGAAATTCCTCCTGGCAACTAATGATGGAACAACACTTGAATACAAACACAAAAGGAAGGTGGCAGTGGTGGAATTCAATTTTTTTTACTACCGGTTCTGTGGGCGTGGCTTGGTGGGTGTGGCTGGGTGGGTCATGTCACTGGGTGGGCAGTTTCTATAAGCAGGGCAATAAAGATTAGGCTATAAACAACACCAGAATGTTTTTTTCCTGCCTTCTTTACAGGATTAACCCTGTAAAGTGGGAAAAAACAAAAGGAGATTTTTCTCTAACAACCGGTTGTCCAAACTGCTTAGAAAATTTACTACTGAATTTCACCTCTGGAAGGTGGACAGCAGATGCTGGGAAGGGTGGTGAAGCTAATGGGTGGAAGAAAGAAGTGAATACCATCAGTTTTATTTTTTCTGTCAGAAAGGACAAAGAATGTTTTTTCCTGCTCTAGAAATAGTTCATTTTCCTATGGAAGGAGATCTATAATGCAACACACAGAAAAGGGAGCAGGTGGACTGGGCAGTTGAAAGAATGAAATGAATAGCTTCAACCAACAAATAGAAAAAACACAGAGCCAGTTGGAGAGGGGTGGATAGTTAGACAGCTGGATCTTCTTTTAAGTTCTCAGGCCCAGAGATGTATTTTTCTTCTTTCCTGAAGCTATAGAAATCTGCCAAGAAAGTTCTGTGACTCCTATGATGCGGCCCTCTGGGTCACATGGGATATGGGAGAGCAATCCTGGTCAGTGTTCAAAGTGATACTCTGTGGTTGCTTAACAATTTCATAAAATCCCCATAAAATAGCTTTTCCCAGCACAATTATATTGTAGTTTAACTCTCAGAATTTCCAATCAGAATGGTCCCTTGGGGAGTTGAAGTAATTGAAGTAATTCCTTTAATGCAACCTCCTGGCCTTGCTGTATAGAGATATATGAGCAGAGGATTCATCCCCCAATATCATAAGAGAGACAACATGAAACTTTTTGTTTTAAAGATAAAGTGTAGAACTACCTTTAAGTAATTGTAATGGTATGTGAGAATGACCTTGGGAGATAGGGGAAACAGCCACAGATAGGGAACAGTCAGGGAAGAAATATGGGCATGGGAAACATTTTGGAAGGGACCTGCCCTAATTTCTTTGGGGAGAGATTTACTTTCGGAATTGCAAGACTATTTTAATGTTTTCCTACACTGAAGCAATTAGTTCATCTGGGTATATGTCCTGGATTACCTCACCAAGCTGACAGTAACTTTAAAGATGAAAATATAAATTTTCAGTGCTGTAGAAAAATATAGAGCTCTCCAGATCATGCTAAAAATGTCTCCCCCCCACAAATGAATTCCAAAAGATACTATAAAGCTCTGGATTGACCAGAAGATGGTACTAGTCTGCTATTTTTAAAAAGAGACTGGAATAGAATTTATAAAGTACTTGGAATAGGATTCAAATTACACAAGGAAACTATAGCAGAATAGATATTGTTATGCTCAACCTGAAGAAAGGTAAGGGCTGAAATCACCCATAATTTACTAGCTGTGCAGAGAAATAGAAATATGAGCCAATGAGAATTGACTTCGTAACATGCAGAAAACAAATTAAACCTATCCCAGACTCCTAGCTAAACATTTTACCTATTTGGATGTGTTTGCATGCTATCTTGGGTGTAGTACAATTAAAACAAAAACAAAAATAAAACAATATGTTGTCTTTCTCCTTCTGGTTTCCCACTGGAAAAAAAGTCCTTCTCCCTCCTCTTGCTTTTTGCTTCTAAAAATGCTCATAAAACATGAGGTCCCAAGGTTTATAGCAGATAATCCTCCATTAAAAGACTTAGTGAGTCACAACCCTCAGTTTTAAGAGCCATCAGAAGATACTCCTCAGCTGAAGAGAAGTGTTAGGTTCACTTTGGTGTCAAGACACATGGAATGAAGATATCTCAGGCTTTATCACATGTTGCTGATGGGCACATTTTAGACCACAAACGATCCAAAAGGTTCCTATCAGCAGCATGTGATAAAGCCTATGATAAAGTCTTTGGTGATAAAGTGTGTGATGCTGAGATGCCCGGTAAATTTAATAATTCTTGGCTTAGCTAATTTTGGCCATAGTGGACCCATGTTTTGCTTGGATTACCCTCCCATTTAATAGACTTAAATAGAAGTTTTACTGCAGATAACACCAAAAGCCATGATGTAATTATTCAAACTATGTAAAGTAGGGCAAATAATTTTTTAAAATTATAATCAATAGGCCTTAAGTTGCATCTAACTATATAACAATGATTGCATCTCTTTCTTTTTCTTTTTCTTTTTACAATCCTGTAATCCCTTAATTCAGAGTAGAGTCAGGGCAACAGAATGGAGGTGAGTGTTTCCTGGCCAGGTGCCTGCATGGAGTTCACAGCAGAGCACTTTCACCACTAGGCCACCATGCAGCTCTACATCTTTTTTTCAATTACTGAATATTTAGCTTTTGAAGATGAAGATATCTAAGGGGCTACCATAGAAAATATACATACATATAAGTCTTAGAGAAGCAGAACTATTTAAATAGGATTCCATTCTTTACATTCGTAGTTTTTATTCAGAAAAGTGGAGAGAGATTTATTGGGTATCTCTTTTGCCTTTTTACAGCCTCTTACATTACTTTAAAATCTATTCAGTTTGGAGGGAACCTGCATTTCTATCAGGAGGGAGGTAACTTGGAGAAGAGTCAACAGTAATGCACAATTCGCCCCCATCCCCAGAATAAATTTTCTAGTTTATGTTCATAGAATCAAGAGTTAATATGATTTTCAAAACCATGTGGTCCAGCAGTGTGTATCAGCACTGGAGAATGAGTGCCTCTTCCAACTCCCATTAGCATTCATGACTAGCCATAACAACTGCTCTATGCTTTTATGGAGTACCTATTATTTTATTTTATTTTATTTTATTTTATTTTATTTTATTTTATTTTATCAGAATTTGTCAAACAATAACAGTAAAAATGGATACAAGAATAAGAAAAATAAGAAAATACAATGACAGGGACGATAGGCACATTTGTGCACTTATGGACGCCCCGTCTACTGTCCACTTAGGTATGAACCCCTTTGCTATATCTTTTTTAAAAAAAAATATTACATTTCCAAAGCTAATAAAATATAGAACAATGGGAAAAGGAAAGTTTAAAATGCAAGAAAAAAGAATTAAATATACAACAACAACAACAATACACATACACACATATATAAACAATGATACAGAAAAAGAGTAGCTTCCTACTTTCTTCAATATAGGTACAAATGTATAAAAATATAGCACCCTAAGTTTAAACTAAAATGGTGGCATAACTAATAGATCATACGTAACAAATGGAATCAATAACAATACAGAATATTTCTATAATTGAAACATATCTCGTAATCAAATCTCAAAATCAGAGATGGATCCTTTGTTGTATTATCTTAATCATATTTTTCTTATGTTTTTCTAGTTGCTCATATGAGATATGTTGCTGGTTTGAAAGAAGTTAAAAATAAAGCACTAACACCACTTCCCTGGTACTTAATAAATGAGGTTCCAACCAAGTATTTATATGTATTTAAAAAGGTGAGGCCAACACACAGAGTATTTTTTAATGTAAAACTGACTATAGTATATATAATCAAACCATAAGAGAAATTAATCTGAAACCACAAAGTGGAACCACAAATAAATTCAAATTCATAGCACAATAAGATGCCACCTGCTCTTTGCAGAAGTGTAAGTGAGGGTTTTCACACTCAAATGAAATATTTTCTGAAAAGTTCACATTCCTTCAGTCATCAGTGTTCAAGCTAAACTCCTCATTTCCATTCAGCACTCAGAGACACAGTCCATCTAAGTAAGAATTTATTGAAGAAGTCATACTGGCACAGCTGGGAAAACCCAAATCTCAACTTCCAGATTTTGGTCATAAGGAGGGCACTGGGGATTTATGTGAAGAGGACTTCCTCTTTTAGGAAGACAGAATCCCTTTTTGTTTCCTTCCAGCCTCAGTCTCTAGGAGGCAAGGTGTCTCCATCTACCATGGGCAGATGGATAAGGCATGTATCACCAAGGCCTACGAATTGGAGGCTCTTCCAGTTCCTAGAAGAGTAATGGCGCACTCTACAAAGAATGCAGCCAGTTCTGCTGCATGGGCAATACAGGCCTCAATTGAAGAGGTCTGTCGAGCGGCACATGGTCTTCGCTGTCTCCCTTTGTCAGACATTATAGGCTGGACTCATACACTTCGGCAGAGACAGTCTTTGGAAGACATGTGTTACAGAAGGTGCACACGGCACAAGGGACTGTGGATCAGGACACTGCCCACTTGTAAGGACAAGTCAACTTTGGTATGTCCCATTCCTGGATTCTCTCTCCAAGCACAATGGAGAAAGGGTGTTGGTCTTACCTGATACGCTCCCTCTCATTGTGCTGAGAGAATCCAGCCCCACCCTGACACTGATCTGGTCCTGAGCCAGGAAAGGGGTAATTTTATCAGGAGAAGGTGGGGGTCTGTCACTAAGACTTCATAAAGCTGGGGACACTGCGGGGGGGGGGGTGTCCTCGCAACTTTGACAGACTCCGTCTTAAAGAAGCAACAGATGAGGATAACTCATTCCTGAATTCTCTCAGCACAATGAGAAGGAGCATATCAGGTAAGACCAACGCCCCTTTCCCCCTTGGCACACATCAAGTACGTGTTCAAGTATTTGATGTGTGCAAATATACCCATGTTATTTTTCTTAAAGTTAAACATACCCTATTCCATTATTCTATTTGTAAGGCTTAGTTTTCAATCTATTAAACATCTATTCCAGTTTCTCTGCATACTTTTTACAATATATGTAAAAGAGGTGGTATATGACCCGTTCTGAATAAAGTAAAACTATTATTTCTACTAATAGAAATAGAAAGTGTGTAGAAAAGATAATGAGATCCCTAATAGCGGAACCTTCTAAGACAAAAATTTGCTTTTCTTTTCATTTGAGTGTTAGTTTGTATTATACATGTTGCATTTATATTCCCTGTTTTCCAAAACAATGTTCAAAAAGCATTGTTAGCTTGTTTCATTTTATAAGATGATAGATTTTAGCTGTTAACTGTTTTGTTTTTAATAGCTTACAAGGAAGCGAGCGGATTTAAAAAAGAAATTAAAAGTTACATTTGTAGGAGAAGCTGGTCTTGACATGGGTGGCCTAACAAAAGAATGGTTTCTTCTTTTAATTAGGCAAATTTTTCAGCCAGACTATGGTGAGTTTTCAAGTTCTACTTGATATCTAACCAAATAAAATAAAAATTAATGAATCCAAACTTGTTTGTGATGAAGTTTTAGACAAAGACCTTTAGGTCACTGAATTGCTTGTCAGTCTATTGCACACTTGGATCATTTGTGAGAGACTTGTCCTGTATTCTCCCAATTACGGAGCCTTTTAGTGTCATACAGGGGATATCAGATTCTGTTCCTGGGTAGAGAACTAAATGAGAATTTGTCCTCAATTAATATGCAAGCTAAAAGAAATTAAGAAATTCAGAGAGGGTATCTAAAGTATGAAATAGTATTAGTGGTATTAGTATTAATGCTTTGGAATGTTTTAAAAAATTGTTATCGCTATACCTATAATCATCATGGTATGCTTTACATTTAAGGAAATATATACACCGTATTTTATTAAATATTAATGTTACATTTCAATTGTTTTGTTAATTATTTTACAAAACTGATATAAACTCTCAAATAAAAATAAAAATGAAATTAAAATATGTTTTGTTTTCTCCAGATGACCTTCCAGTTTTGTTATATTTCAGTATTTGAAATAAAACTAGTAATGCAATTTGTGAATAGGTTGTTTGCTGTAATGATACAGGTATACGTTTATTTAAAACATTACTTGAACATCTTTGAGAGATGAGAATGAAATTTTTAGACATAATTCACAGTATCTTTTGGGAACAATAATAGAATTTTATTTAAAAAACATTTATTCTCTCCTACAGGGATGTTTACATACCACAAAGATTCTCACTGTCATTGGTTTAGTAGTTTGAACTGTGATAATTACTCTGAATTCCGATTGGTTGGAGCTGTATCCTTTTCCGTCCACTAGAAGGTGCTGTATACACAGCTGATACCCCATAATAAGATTCTTTGCATTTTTAATGTATTTTTTATTTTCATAGCATTCACTTGACTGTATGTATAGATTTATGTACAGTGGAGACGAACAGTAGTTATGATAGAAAGATTTATTTTCATATTTGACATAATGGTTCAAATATGAAAATAAAGAATTTATTTCAGTAGAATTAGTTGCTGTTTACTGTCACAATTCAACCATTATTAATAAAGGAAGATTGTATCATTGGCACAAATTAATATGTTCAATAGAAGAGTTCTGGATTCAGTATTGAGTCATGATGGTCAGATTCTACAATTACTTTTAAAAAGTTGTTTGCAGGAATTGAGGATTATAGAACTAATACATATTAGGGAGTCCTCATTCAGCGACCACAATTAGAACCAACAATTATGTCTTTAAGCAGAGCAGTCACTAAATAAATCTGCAACTGTGTTTACAATCTTACTTCAAATTTCCTTTGTTTTATAGACTGTGAAGGTTGTAAATGAGAGGATTGATCACAGTTACTTTCCCATCACCATTGCAACTGCAAAAAGTCATTAAATGAGGCAGTTGCTCAATGAGCCCTACCTTTAGTTATATCTTCGCTTGAAATGTGCATAACTGAAGTATACAATAATAAGGATCATATGTTTAAATCTCATTTTTAAAAAATATTATTTCACATACAAAAAAGGATGCAGCCTTCTTCAATGCCACATATTGACTTGTCATAATGGGGACTGAACTTGGTTGCAAAAAATAAAACTTCACTGAGGAGGAATTTTTTGAATAAAATTTAAATTTGCATGATTATAATGCTGATATATCACTATAATAGCAAAAAAATGTATTAAATTGCACTTAAAGCAATTCCCTGCAGTTTTCTTGGTAGCATTTTCAGAAATGGTTTTGCCATTACCTTTTTTATAGGTCTGAAAAATGTGACTGGCTCAAAGTTATGCAGCTGGCTTTGTGTCTAAAGTTGAACTAGAACTCATAATCTCCCTGTTTCCAATCTTCTAATCACTATGCCAAACTGGCCCATAGATTACATATCTGCATTAAAAATAATATTTTGTTGTTTAATACTCCAATTATGAGTAATTCTTTCTCTCATAAAAATGCCTATCCACATATGGTATATGTAAGTAGAAAATCTTTGATAGAATTAATTTGGAGCATATCAATATCCTAAAACAGCTACCTATCCTGATTTTCCAACCACTGATCAATTAAATAATCCCATCAACTGCTTGAAAAGGTACATTTTTTAAAAAATTATCTATTTGTTAAATGTTTATGCTGCCCATCTCATTGTCAAGCAACTCTGGGCAGCTTATCACATCACAAAATAGCAGTACAAAACAATTAGAATGTTAAATATTAAAAACATCAATCGTTAAAAGTTAACAAAAACAACCTGGATAAAAAACCAATACATAAACAGGGTGGAAGTAGGATCTTTTTCTTTACTACTTCCAGATTGGGCCCCAAGCCAATCTAGGTTTTCAGGCCCTTTCTGAAGGCAAGGGGGTGGGGGCATATCTCACCTCAAGCAGTACAATGTTCCAGAGGGTGGGAACCACAGCAAAAACAAAATGTTTTTCTAGACTCCACCAACTAAAATTCCTTTCCTGACTGGGTCCATAGCATTCTCCTTCTGCCAGAGCAAGTGGGGCAGGCCAGGCTCATTGGGGTAACAAGGTAAGAATCAACACCTTGAGTTACATGTAGAAGCAAATTGGCAACCAGTGAAGTTTGTGCAACAGTGCTGTTCCATGAACCATTCCTAGTGGCTCCTAAAACGACCTGCACAATTCCATTATGTGCCTGCTATAGCTTTTCAATGCTCTTCAAGAATAACCCCATGTAAAGCACATTGCAGTAGTCCAAATATGAGATGACCAGGGCATGAATGACTGAGCACATTTTCAGCTTTATTTATATTTTCTTTACATTTTAACCTTTATTTATTCTTTCAGCCATTTTGCAGTTATTACATTTTCAGTGAATGAAATTTGATTGCAATTTCAATCAGGATCTGATATACAGCTTTGGTTATTCTGTATGAAATAAGCTTTTATTGTCAGATTATCTAATGAAGTTGCTCATAAAAAAATGCTGTATCATACAGTAATTTTGTTTATCTTAACATCACTGTATTTTTTTTTGTACTGAACATGACTATTTCTCTAGAATTTCAATTAAGAAAAAAATCTGGAATAGACTACTTTTTTTTAAAGAAATGTTCCTGTTTCCATCTTAAGCTGGTTACAGGATGACGTGTTGGTAGTTTTCCATTTTACAAACTCATAGTTAAATAAATTTACATAATATTTATTATGGAAATACAGTATATTAGAATAGACACAGGGAATATTGTTGCAGCTATAAACATATCCCTAGTTCTTCCATGAAATGTACCAATTTTCTACAACAATTATTTAATATGTTATACACAGATTATATGTTATACACAGACCTTGTTTGCTTATACAGTAAGATACCAGAATCTGTGGTATCTTTGGCAACATTTGGAAACAGCTTGTTGTCTCTGGATTATTTTTTGAAAAAAAGTCCTGTGCTAGGTTGGAATTCCATGGCCTATTAATAAACTTGTTGGTGGATTATTTGTTGTAGAAAATATATTACATTTAGATGCAGTGTCAGTATTCTGTCAGTATATAATATTTTTATCACCCCTGTTTAATATGTGTATTAAGTCATATAACATTAATAAAACTGATAGGATGCCATAAAATGAGAGTATGGTTTTAAACTTAACATTCATCATCCAGCTTATGGGACTAGCTGTCTATAATAGTATCACACTGGATATTCGATTTCCACTGTGCTGCTACAAAAAATTACTTAGTCCTCCCATTGTACCATGTGACCTGAATACACCTGTAGGAATTGGTAATGTTACTATTGATGACCTGTGTCAGGTTATGCCGGTAGGTATAGAAGTTATTGGAAATGTCAACCTTTTTTTTCAGTACAGTATTGGTGGTTTGACTGCATTGTGTTTATAGAGCAGAAAATACTATTTGACTTTATAAAATTCCTGTTTATCATTAGCAGATTCATACATTATTATAACACCATAAAGCCCAGAAATAGCATATATTTTACATCAGTGATAACAGGTAATGTTTTACCCCTGCTTTGTTTATACTGTGTGTGTTGGTGTTATACATGTATATGCTATATATATTGTTAGTCATATCTGCAAAGTTTTTATTTCTAAATCAAATTGCCATTTCTATTTCTGGTGCATGATTAAAATTATTCATTTTAACAAATGTAGCACTATTGTAAATAAACACAAAATGCAATGTTTTTGCACAAGATTGCACAACAAAAAGAAACTCAATTCTAAGTTACTTTAGGATGAGGTGTCAAACTCGCGTCATAACGCCAGTGTCACGTGACATATCAACTTTTTTTGTCCTTCACTAAACTGGGCATGGGCATGGCCAGGGCACGACGCATCCGGGCCACAAGTTTGACCCCCCTGCTTTAGGATATACAGTACTCAAATACCATTCACATGAACAATTACCCTAATGTTCATAACTGACACATATTTATAAAGGAGAATATTTATAGCTCAAGATTGAATGAGAGGTCCTTGGTGCTCTCTGTGCTTACTTGTTTTCTTGCAGACATTTCATTATCCAATTACATTACCTAACTAGTTAATTAATTAATTACATTACTTAATTACTTCCAATTTGATAGACATATTTATCAACAAATTAAAGGGATACCTATGGGATCACCTCTTTCAGGACTTTTAGTGGGGGTGGTCATGCAACGTCTAGAAGCGATAGCACTTCCACAAATACAACCAAAAATATTAATCAGATATATAGATCTGATCTACACCTTCACTATAATAAAAAAATACCAATTAGAGAACACCCATAGAACCCATCAGTAACATTTTTAAAATAATCCAATTTACTAGAGAAGAAGAAAACATCAACTTGTTACCCTTCCTGGACATCTTGATCAGCAGAGACCACAATGGCAAACTAGAAACACAAGTTTACAGAAAAACCTATACTAACTAGATGCTCCACTTGCAAAGCAACAACCCAACCTCCTACAAGACAAGCTGTGTAAGGACTTTATTTAGACGAGCCCAAACACACTGCAGCAATCCGGAAGAGCATGAAAAGGAAATAGAGTATCTATACAATATATGTCAATAAAACGGATATCCATGCACCTTTATCAAAAAGTCCCTGATCGCTCAACCCAATATAGCACAATCAACACAAACACTAAAAAGAATTACACTGCCATACATCAAGGATATCTCAGAAACCACCAAGAGACTACTACAACCTCATGGTATCAATATAGCACACATGCCATAGCACACACGCCATCAGCATAGCACACATGCTAAAGTCCTTCAAAACATCCTGAGCAGATCAAAACCCAACAACTCCAGAAGAAAAAACAGGAGTCATCTACAACATAACAATGTAAGGACTGCAACAATCGCTCTGTAGGACAAATGGGCAGAAAATTGGCAGAACACATCCAAGAACACCAACTAGCTATCAGAAGACCTGATGAAAATTCTTTAATTTCACAACATATAGATGAGATGTAACCATAGTTTCACTTGGGAAAATGTAACCATCCTAGAGCAAGCCAAGACTAAAAATGCCAGGGGATTTCTAGAAGTCTGGTACTCTGACAAATCAGCCACCAATAGACACATGGACATCTATAGACTATGCAAAAGAGATAATCAACCAGCTCAAAAAGGAACAAAAAGATCCAAGTACCTCTCCAGCAGGATTCAGCATCAAGATCAACCTAGATTAACTCCAAGGTTAACATCAGACAACAATCAAGTAAACAATACCCCAATCAAGAAACTGCCAAAAAAGTAAACAGCAAACAGCTCAACCAAGGCATCTCTAAAACCACCAACAACAACAACACAGGGCAAGTCACCAGAATATAAACCAACAGCAAACTACACTCCTCACTAACTCTGATGATGGTTTGGGTAATACAATGCAAGAAAACAAGCTCGGAGAGCATCAAGAACCCTCATGACACATATTTTATCTAGAAATGTCTTCAAATAACTACCAGTGTATAATATTTGCAACTGAACCATGAAAAAAATACAAATCTAAGCTATTTTTTTTCATGTTGAAGAAGTGTCAGGCAATTTAAGATTCTGTGATGCTCAGTTGATGATAGCTCTTTCACACATGTAAGTAATCATCTGATGTTTTGCCAGAAATTGAACTACTGATATGTTATAACAGGATAATAAAAACATGGGTTTTTTACCTTTCAGCATAATTCCTGGAGAAGAACTGTGAGCACCTTCAGTAATAGGAGATACAAGATTCCACTCTTTTACAGATTAGGGGGCCTCTTTTGGTAATCAGTTTAGGAATGTTGCACTGGCTCTGAATAAACTCAAGAAATTTGGTGCCTCCAGGACTATGCAATAGTCATTTTAATTGCCTACTAAATTGTCAAAACACAGAATTCTAAATTGCAGATCACATATAAGTAATAATATTAAAGAAATATGGCCATAAAGGAATCCACTCTGATTGCCATGTACATGTATAGGTTCAACATAAAATTCTTTCTTAATATGTCACAAAACAAACAACCATTTTTGTTTTTGTAGGAGCTGAACAAATACCTAAGATCTACTTTCAGTATATTAGGTATCAGAAACAACATTTAGTAAACCTCTCCAAGAAGCTTTATCATCCACCTCAGAAAAACATTTGTCACTGAGCACATAATGTGTAATTAGGATGATTCGGAGTAAAAGGGTTGCTGGTGGTCCATTTCACTACTGTATTTACCAAAAGCTGTTAATGTTTAGAGCACTGGTCGGCAAACTCATTAGTCAACAGAGCCAAATATCAACAGTACAATGATTGAAATTTCTTTTGAGAGCCAATTTTTTTAAACTTAAACTATATAGGTAGATACATTGTTATTAACTTAATTAGGATACTCCTAAAATGGCCTTTGCTAAAAACGTCCTCAATCTGATTGAGGTACATTTGCTGAGGTTGACCCCTTCCAACTCTCCCATCCACACTTGTATACTTGTTTCGTCTCCTTTCGTTCATCCTCTCTATATGTCCAAACCATCTCAACATACCTTTCTCAATCCTCGACACTACATCTTCTTTCACT
>JANHFJ010005920.1:15854-26745 GCA_032468195.1 Cerberus rynchops
GTAGGGCTCTTATCCACCATCCCAATTATCTAAATATATCTTTCAGGGTCACATAATACATAAGGCTTTCTCCTTTTATTACTTTTCAAAAGAAACATAAATGCTTATTATAAATCCACCAAAAATCAATATGTTCTTTAATATTTATAAATGCCTCCAAATATCATCTTTTGGAAAATTAGCTTCTTTGTTTATTAAAAGACAAAAGACATCACAATAATAAAAGAGAATAATAGTTGACCATAGTTGATCAGAAGCAATAATAAAAACCATCCTTTTCACACAACACACAATCCAAAGGGGCCTAATAACTAGCCCAAGAGCTGAAGGAAGATGCAGTTTTTTTAAGGCTCATTTAAAATGCAGAAGAGCAGTCTAACTCATTGTATTTATATACAATATACTATAGATACTGTCCAGCTGCAATCAACTCTGGGCCACTCACAATTGAAATCTCTGAGGGAATGTTGTTCCAGAAGGCAAGTGCTGTGCTAGAGAAGACATGCTTTGTGGGCCTTACTAGAGCATATTGTTTAATTGATAGGAACCTGAAAATGCTAACTGTCTGATCATACAAGATGGGCAGAAACCATGGCAGACAGACAGTTCCTCAGATATCTAGGCATGATGCTATGTAAGCATTATAACCAGCAACTTCAATTGCATAAAGAAGTCTGCAGTTATTATTAAGAATAACAATCCATGTTGTTAAACAGCGCAACTTGTGGATCAGAGAGGTTATATGGTTATTACGAGACCTGCTCATAACTGTTCACACTACTACATTCTGGGCCAAGAGCAATTTCTCAGTAATATTGGAGACAATCCCATATAAACCACATTGCAACAGTTCATGTACAAGGTTTCCAGAACTGATGTTTCAAATCACTGGTTAGTAAATTATTGGAAAGACAGCATAATGCTCTGGAAAAAAAAATTCCATTTTAAGTAAAATTATTTTGCCTTGAGGTAGGATGTTGGGCTTGATGACCTTCTGAATTATATCATTTCAAAACAGTATATTGTAATCATGTGGAAATCTGATGAGTTGCAATGTGATAAATAGGTTAAGGAGAATATCCTGACTAAGAATAAGAAAAACAATGTATTAGATTAGTTATCTCTTTGCTCACCCTTTTCTATGGCAGCTTCCTGAGCCAAATTATGTTTTATTTTAGCCATAGAATTGCTAGTGAGAAATGTCAAGTTCTGGTTTTACACTCAGAAAATCAAATAGTGGTGTGCAGCCCCTCAGCCAGATGGGCTCCCTCCTGTCTATGTCACATTGACCCTGTTACATAGAGATACTAAGCCAGTATAATTGAATTTAAATCAGTGTAGTATTTTTGGAAGGATTTAAAGAAAAAAAAAGGGGGGGGTGAGGAACCCTGAACAGTTTCCAAAATATAAGCTTCACTAAGAGTAACTTTATGTCAGCATCTTCCCATCACCCACTATTTATAGGATCTCTAAAGGGAACCTTGTATGCAATTCACACAATATTTCAAATTCTTAAGGGGATATTTATGTATTTATACCCTGAGTCACACTAAGATACTTTGTCAGAAAAGAGTAGGCAAGCCAATCCTCACTGAATGCCTTTCTATAGGTCACATAACATACCTTTCTGTACTGGGATCATGTGTATGAAACATTTTTTTTCACTTTCATAATGGCTCCATATAGATTCATATTTTAGATAAGATGATGGAAATCTTATTTAAATGAAATGTGTTTTAGAATGCTTCAGATGAAGAGTAATTTTAAGCCCTTTTTACTCTGTAGTTTACAAACATCCCAGTTCAGAGAGAAGTCCTAGATGAAAAATGATCTCATTTCTATCTTTTGAGGGAAACCACACCCATTTGCCATTCATCATAGTTTATCTTGCTAGAAATCCACTTTCTGGGAGAAAATCATACTTCATTGATAATTTATCTCCAGTTTAAGCCTGGAACACTTGAAGTGAATAAAAATAGCAGAGGACAAGAATACTTCCAGGTTTTATATGATCTTAATGCTACCCAATACTTAATATAATTATAGGATAGATTTGAATAAGAGAATGTTTGCAAAAACCTCATATTTATTCACTCAATGGTTTTATTACAATAATAGAATTTGCTCCTATGTTAAGAAGGAGTATACTACTTCTGTATATTACACATAGTTGTTTAGAGGGTTGTCCTGCCTTCAGACTGGAATTAAAAAACTTTAATAAACATAATTTTATAATATAGGAGTCTATAATATGATGTTCTATCATTAGTAATACAGCTTTATTGATGCATATAGGAAAATAGCTTCCATGAATATAATATATGTATATAAACAAACCTTTTTCTCAAAAATGATTTTCAGATTTGGAATGCTGATTGATTTATGACGTATGCTCTCCTCTCACCCAATCATCGAAGCATCCTCTATGCAATGTGTTAGGCACAAATAACTAGACCCACACATGCAGAGTTCAAGACAACTACTTTATTATGTACTGCTTATAATACAAGAATCTACCCAATCTGGCAGTCCATTCCTGGGAATAGTTAGATGAGTTTCCAAGAAACTTAGAGGGGGTTGACCCTAACTTTTTGTGGTTCTGCAGAGACTCCAGATTAGGTTTGTCTTGATCCCTCCTCCCTGCCAGGCTGGATGCTTCCCAAACATCAGAATGTGACAAACTGCCTCAGCCAACTTGCTGCGGCCAACTCACTATGGTCAACTTGCTGTAGGACAACTCTCCATGGGACAGCTTGCTGTGGGACAATTCTATTTAATTATTTAAAATAAATAAAAATGGTTTTAATTTTTGCTATTCACATTTTATTCTGTCTCTTCTTTTGCATCCTTTCTTTAATGATTCTATTCCACTATTTCTTTGATATTAATGTAACTCTTGTCCCACAGCGAGTTGCCCTGCAAGTAGTTGGTGAATTTTGCGCCAGTAACTTGGCTGTGGTAAGTTGGCTGTGGCAAATTGTCATAGATCCTTCCAACATCTATCACAATAACATTAATAAGGCTTTAAGAAGCTAGACAATTCATAGGTTTTTTTTAAAAAAATTGCTGAATACATAAATGAAAAACTTAAGTGTTTAAAAGGAAATAAGATGGCATTTTTTTGGTTGAAATAGCCACTGGTTATTTCATTTTCTCAGCTACATGCACTTCAGCAAAAGTCTTGCTGGCATGCTTACACTTGTGTTTTAAAAGAGCTCCAAAAGGTTGCAAGGTTCTGAAGAAACATTGTGCCACCTGTAGTAATGAGAGCTCTTTCAGAGGGAGACCATATGAAAAGCACACCTGCTCATGTGAAAAAGATCCAATCATTATCATTTTTCTTAGGTGCTTTTTAAAGAGATGCACATGCACATTTACAACCCTATCCTGGCAAAATGCTTTGGTATTTAATGCAAATAAAAGCAAAGTTATGGGAGAAACAATAATAAGTTTCTGTCTTCTGTCATAAATCAGGGGAAAATCAAATAAAAGCAAAGTTATAGGAGAAACAATAATAAGTTTCTTTCTTCTGCCATAAATCAGGGGTAAATTTGACAGCTAATTTTAAATTTTAAATTTTAAAACTAATTTTTGTAGCCAGAAAAGTTGCTATCAGACTCCTCCTGATTTGGTGCTACCATAAACTAGCAAGACTTTCCTCCTACAAAGTATAAGCAACATATAATGGCCTATGTGATGCCCTGAATTACCAATACCATTTGATTGTATACACCTGCCTGTTTATTATTATACTGTATTTGTAATCCATTTCTTTTATTTTTACTACCTTTGTAGATACAGACTTTGCTATGGGTCTATAGCTATGGTCAAATGATTGAATTGAATTATATTACCCATGCTGGACATTGATCTTCTTTATACTTAAAACTACCTACCTACTAACAAAAGCATGTTATATGATATCGCTTGCTCCAGTATAACAGCATTTATTAATATTTTTGAGAAACGGTGAATAACTTTGTAAAGCTTGCATTTAATTTGAAGGATCTAATAAAGTATGCCATAAGCATAGCAGTAAAATAACAATAAAGCTTGATATTTTCATGCTTTCTTACAATTAAGCAGTTGAGGACCTGAAGGCAATACAAAATTTGAATGCAAGGTTTATTTGTCCAATTTTTAATGAATATCATTTTAAAAAGAACATTGGCCTTAAAGTCCACAGAGACCACTTAATTTAACAACAATGCAAATGAAGCCAGCATAGATTCTGCAAAGCTCTACAGAGGAAGAATAGAACATCATGATGGGTAAAATAGATCCTCATGCTTTCATATGTTACAGTGGAGACTTTCTGAAAGGACTTACGGGATTATACATCTGATTGAACAATTGTTCAGCTTGCTAAATTGCAAAGGTGGGAAGAATGAAGCACAGACAGGAAAAGAAGGAAAGATCCAGGAAAACAGTATTAGCTTAGCAAAACTGGTATATTTGCACAGAAGAACTTGGAATTTAAAAAAGAAGAAGAAAATTTAAGTTTCTAAGCATTCCTTACTGGATGTGAGAAGCTCTAGGGGGAAAAATAAATGTTGATTTTGGCTCATAGAAAAGAATGGCTAGAGTACAAAATCCAAGGGTTATGTTACTTTCCCTTTCTCAAATGAAATAATCCATGAAATACAGAAAGCTGTCCACTGCTGATGATACATTAAGTGCTGGTTTCTAGCAATGAATCATTAGAAGTGTTTTTGGCCAAGGCTGCAATTTATCATCAAAGGTTCAAAGATGGTAATAAGAAAGATTAATTAGACTTTATTGTTAAATGTAGAGCTTTCTTTTCATATTAAGATAAAATTTAATTTCAATGCATGGCTTAAAATTAATTTAATTTCAGTGCATGGCTTAAAATTAGTAATAGTAGTGGCCACATCTAAGAAGTGATGGAAAATTATAGCTGATAAAGATAAAGGCAGTGATATAACATTGGAAACAGAGATATCTTCTGAAATAAATCTCATTTTTTTTTTCATAATTTCCTGTGCATGTATCAACAGTGCTTTCACAGATATGGTACCATAGCCCAGTGCAGGGATCCAAAGAGGGGTCAAAAAAATCAAGCTGGAAGCCATAACTGCCATGCCCCTTTTTGTGCATGTTACAGGTAAGGCTTTAAATGTATGATCCCAAACAGCTTGGTCACCTGAATTTTCTCTTCCAGCTCAGTAACTAACTTTGTGTTAGAAACATTCTTCAGGATTCCCACTTCAACTTTCAGATTCATGCTTCAAACAGGAAAGGTGAAGCCTCAGAATTTGATGGGTCTTTGTTTGCATAATGTTCTCCTAAGATTAATTCAGGTTCCATTTGATCTATTCCCGGCTTCCCAAAATAAAAATATGGAACTAGCAGGGGGGAGAGAGTAGTGTGAAATACATATCTTCTCTTTACACTAATTCTAGAAAGAGTTTCATTTTTGATTTCTTATAATAATGATCAATTTATGATTTCCTTTTATCACAGATAAGTAATAGTTTCCTCATACCTTTAATTTCTAGACCCATCAGTTTTCATTTCTCTGAGGGAATTTTTTAAAAGGGATATATGTTAGGAATTAAAACATTCTGAATGTTGACATTATGATTAGAAACCAAATGCTCCAAATCAGTGATTTTCTTAAAACTGAAATTCCAAGATTTCCAATGACCATTTTCTTCTAAATGATTACTTAAATTTAATGTAACCAAATAAAATATAAACCAGAACTTGTCATTTGTTGATCATTATTCACAACCTATATTTTCCTTTAAACTGTAGATATTGGCTTTAAGATATAATAACATGATGAAATGGAAGGGGATAGTCTTGCTTTTATTAAGCCTTCTCTTTTCATTCAGAAAAAAATCTGAAAAAACCCACTTTAAAAAACAAAATAAACCCGTGACCTGTCTCTAGTTTTAGTTTACTTTATTGTCATTGCACCTCGTACAAAAAAATTAAATGCTACCTTCAGTGTACATTATAACCTAGGTTTTTTATAACCTAATTATAACCTAATGAACTTTAACTCTAGGTTAAAGTCTGCAGAGAAATGATGCTGCTGTAAGCTAAATCAATCAAAATGTTACAAAAGTTGAATGAGGCAAAAAGGCTTAATAATTTAATATTCTGGTCCATTAATGGTCAACAAATGGTCAGCTGTAACCAGGTATGAACAGGGCTTCCATTGAAAAAGGCCAATCTACTCACATTCCCCACTAACTATATCAATTGTCAATAGTTTGATTGCTAATTTCACAAATTCCTGGTTTATTTCTAAAGCCACAATTGGGACCTGAGTTGTAGACAATACTACAGTATATACACATATACAAGAATTGATATTAATTTGAAGTGGACAGTCTAAAAACAAATTTAGTTTCCCAAAATTAGCCTGGCATAATATAGCAGGAAGGGTTCAGAAGGCTTGCATGACCACAGTAACATGCAAATTTGTAAGAAAGAATAACTGCTACACATAATTTAAGTATAATGTACATGGTCCAAATATGCTAGGGATATCAAATCTGTAGTGATGCACTGGATGTATTTTGTGCTATATTGAGACTACCAGATTACTTAATATTAAAGTTTAATTGGCTGACAGTGATTAGTTTTATTACTATATAGTATATTTATACACTATATTTTGTTTTTTAGTTTGCTATCTTGAACTGCAAAGCATCAACTGCAGTATAAGGATAAAAATTCTTTTATTTTGTAGGCAAGATTACCCAGATACCATGTACAATGTGCATAAAATCTTAAACAGTATCCTTGTTTTTAATTATTAGTCACATTATATATTTCTTTCCAAGGTATCATGAAAGCCAAGAACAGCTTCAGTTAAAGCATTATATTCATTAGCAACATGGCTATTTACAAATCATGAAAGGCAAACATGATACTTAAGAAATCGAGAACTATGTCAGGAGTTTGTCTTTCAACAAAGACTACCGGTACATATAATAGTAACTGACTTATGGATAAATAAGGTATGATAGTAAATCAAAATAATTATTTTGATAATTATTAGTTCAAATGTGATTAGATGTGCTAAACAATCTGTCCATTATTCAATTATATATCAATAGTTTTTTTCCCCTTATGAACAAATCTAAAGCATTATTAATAAAAAAAGTTCTTCTATTTTAACAATCCTTTGATAACAATACATGAGATGCAAACAGTTTAACTAACAAAAAAGACTTTTTAGTGGAATAATTTGTCAGCATTTCAAATCATTAATACTTTGAGCTTGAAACAGAAACTAACTCTTTTCACTACAAAAATGCAGCTAGAGTAAGAATCACTAATATTTCATCATGCTTACCTTTTTCAGTTGTGCTTCTAGCTTACTACACTCTTCCTTCTTTTGCTCTATGGCTATTTCTAAAGCCTTTAATTTGGAGTCTCTTTTCAGCCCTGCTGAAGCCAATGATGATGCATGTTCTTTGAGGTCAATTAAGCTAGACTAGAAAAAAGATATGGAAGACAAATTGAAAGTGGGGATTACTAGAAGATACTAAATTGATTGCAATTGCTAGTGAACCTTTCACAGTAGATTTGGACTGTGAGATATATAGTTTTCTTATAAGTAGCTTTGCCAATATCACGGAATCTATTGGTTGAAAGCAAGAAGTCTACCTACAATGTATTCATATGGAGGCAGAACTTATAGATAATCATCTTTGGCTTTTTTATTAAAAGCCAAAGAAATAGAGCTTGAGTTCTACAATCAAATACAGACTAGTTTGATACTACTATGTGTGATCCTGCCCACATTTACCCATTCTGAGCTACCCAACTAATTAAACATCAACTAGAGAGCATGAAACAGCAATGAATCCAAATGCCTGGCTATGTCATTCTAGTATTCCCTAAAATATATTTATGGTACAAGAGTAATGGTTTCCTACCATTGTGGAAAGAAAAGTAAAATAGGAATGCAAAGGGAAGTTGTGGAAGTTGTTAAAATACATATTTCACGTCCACTCATAAACCTCATGTTAAATTTTGAAACCTAAATGTAAATGATTCTGCAAATAGACATTAATAGACTACATGCTAAATCCAGACTAATTGAGTTCAGGGAAGAACACATCCAGTAGATAAAATACCAAGCTTGCTCTGCTTCATCTAAGTTTGACAAATCTGTCACTGGGAAATACTTGTATAGGACATACCCATACAGCTTTCTCCGCATTGGTACAGAAAACAAATTCTTCTTCCAGATTATTTTTTCAACATTACAATCTAGTCCAGAGATGTCAAACTCAAGGCCCGTGGGCTGGATCCAGCCTACAGGATGCTTAGATTTGGCCTGTGGATCCACCCTGGAAACAGTGAAGGACCAACCATGTGCGGCCCTCCTGTGCTCTGTTTTCACTGGCAGAGGGCTGCAGGAGGCCGTTATGGCTGGAAACGGATTCTCAATGAGTGACATCAAGCTGGCCATGCCCACCCTGTCCACATCCCCCCAGGCCCTCCCAAGGTCAATCATAATCCCGATGCAGCCCTCAATGAAATTGAGTTTGACACCCCTGGTCTAGTCTATGTCTCTAGAATACCCCATGGTCTCCCATATGTGTCGTCTCCATATTTTACTTAGCTTTTGCTAGAATAGCTAATGTTGGCTGGATTCTGCCACATCCTATGACACTGTTTATAAACAGATGCATAAAAATTGTAAGATTGAAAAACTACAAGGTTTGAAATATGGTAAATAGTCTTAATAACCAACTTATAATATTTACATTACTTGTAAAGATTTGCTTCTTTATAATGCTTGAATCCCTACAATAAAATGTTTTATTAGTTACAAACACTGACCTCTTTTTCTGTCAGCTCTGCTTGTAAAGCATTAACTTTTTCTTTCAGGTCTTTGTTTTCTTTTTTGAATGATTCAATCTCTTCAATTCTTTCACGGTCATCTCTCTCCCTCTGTTCCTTCAATCGCTCTATAATTCTCTCCTAAAAGCATAAAAATATAGCTATATTTTAAAACAGAAGCAGCAGCTTGAAAATTCTGTGAGTATAAAGGAAGCTAAAAACACACTACATTACATTTTCAATAGAAAATCAAGCATGGCATCAATAGCAGAACACCTAACAAGCCATAATAGAAGTCTGAATTATGAGGTCAGAATTTCTCCAGGCTTAAGTGTTGACTAACAAATAAAATGTTAGGTGAGGAAGAATTCAGATGCTTGAGAATTCACTATTGCTGTCTAAGATAGGTAGAAAAAGCAGGCAATCTACTGAACTCTTAGTGAGAGGCTACAGAAAGCTGGGTAGTGTCAAATTTGATTTGGGAATGTATCTGTCTCTTAGATATGGACCCTTGATGGTCTCTGTAAATAACTTCAAGTAGCCCGTTTTTGCAAATTGATGGGTAGGGTTTATTTCATTAAAGAAATTTCATTAATGAAATAAATGGAAGAATGTAATGGAGAGAATGTAAGAATAGATTTGGAAAAATGTAAACTTAACTTTCTAATGCAGTTCTTCACTCTTCTCAAAGGAATAAATAATTATTGTCAATGTGCTGATATCCCAGACCAAGCTAACATGCTCAAGGAGGAACCAAGCAGCAGTCACTCTCTCAGAAGCCAAACAAGCAATATACTCAAGAGGAAAAAAAATACATACTTCACTTAAAAAGGTACACTCTTAAAAGAGTGTGCAAATATTTGTGTTTCCCTAATAACCTTAGCCCTTTTCTTCTGTAGTACAATATGGTACATCACACAAAAGTGCTTTCTGTTTGATCAGTACTATGGCAAAAGCTATGTATCATACTAGATGTACAAATATATAACTAATGTTAATATTATTGTGAGATTTTTAACATTCAAGTGAAGCCATTTATTTAACCAACTAATCAGGTCGCAGTCAAGGGACTTTCCAAGTGTACACACTAGGAGATTTTTGACATAGAAAAACAATCATCTCTAATACCAATGATCTTGAAATAAGAATGTTGATACAGAACACGCATTATTAGCTACTGCATTTTAAAAGCATTTTTATAGGAAGGCTGAAAATCCTTAGATGGATAGCAATTATGAACTGCACTAATTAAGGCAAACATACAATACTGGCAAATTCAGATATTTCTTGCATGTCAAACAGAATGGAAGAATATTAACTTATTACTGGTTATTATTGCAACACTAATGCCAATCCCACCCTGACTGAATAACTATTAGCCACACTTAATTCCTGTGCCCGGAATTTATAGAATTATAAACACCAAATTTGTTGCACCCATATTTAATTAAAATAATCAATCTATTTTTGTTAAATATCTTTACTGTCCATTCTTTTAAAGATTGCACTAAGACAAGCTTCTGTAGCATTAACTTTTCAGGGTTCACTTTATCCAAAGAATAAACATGAAAATAGGTATATCTCTATTTTCAATGTGTGTGTGTGTGTGTCTGTGTGTATATACACATGGACGGACACAGACACACACACAGACACACAGACACACAGACACACAGACACACACACACACACACACACTGTTCCATGATGAAATACTTCTTACATCTGTTACCTAAAGACATGAAGTAGCCATACCCTATCAAGATCTCAGCCCATAAATCTCATGGCTCATCCAGATTTGAAGTCAATAGGTCTAGTGAATTTTGCTAGTTCTCTTACTAGAAGTGTATTCTGGGTTTTCCATAAAGTGGCTCTGATAGCTTAGCCTTAATACCCAGAATATTTGACATATATATTATAATTATTGAGAGATGTTCCAAAATACTGATAATCTAGGAAAATTAAATATTCTTACTTTATCTGAGCCATTCCATGGAAAGAGGACATTTTGCGTCCCCATGTTTTCATCAACCCCGTTATGCTGCTCTCAACCCTGTTA
>JANHFJ010005922.1:29534-46407 GCA_032468195.1 Cerberus rynchops
ATAATAATAAAAAGAATAATAATAATAATACTAATAATAATAATAATAATGAAAGCCACCATGTTTAATTAAAAAAAAGGCTGTGGCCTTCTACAGTTTTGTAGAATTAGCAAAAATGGCAACTTCTCTGCCATTTTTTATGAATGTTAAAAATTCATAGGAGCTACATAGTTTTGTGATAGCTTGGAACAGATTTGTTGCTTATGGCTTGTGTACAGAAAAACATGAATAAACTGGATTTGCCTAAGTCATAGTAATACATCTTTTGAGGGATAAATTCATTTATCACTGTATCAGTTCATGACATGACTATTTAAGCAATAGAAGAACAGAAGTTCCACTTGTATATTATTTGAATGAAATATAGGATTCTATGCACTACAATATAATTCAACCTATAATTATATCTTGTGATAATATGTAGCACCAACACTGCTTGCATAACAAATTCTGAGCATAAAACATAAACAAAAGATATTTTCTTTGGCTTAGCAATATGAAAGTTGCACTTGTATGCTTATTTACACAGAAACAAGTTCTTTTGAGCTTAATTTGAGTTTTATTTGGACCCCAAACAGAAAAATCTTCTCAGAAAAGTACTGAAATGAGTACTGAAGCACGCATTGGACATTTATGTGGTTCTTTAAAAAAAACTTCAACATTTCCTGGCCTCACCCAGGTCCCACGGAATCCCTGGTATCAATAACCTATGGGGAGATGTGATGAATAGGCTCCCTGTCCATGGAAGTAAACAATTCAATTCAAATATAGATAGCATTCAATTTCTAACTTTTGCTTAATCAAAGTTACCATGGTGCTGAAAGAAATGACTTGAAATGACTCCTGGAATGCATTATGGTTACAGCATCCCTATATTCACACAATCAAAATTTGGGCCTTGGCAGCTGGTTTGGTTTTATAATATTGCATCAGCCCGGGATTACGTGATCCACGTGATCTGCAATCTTCCCAGCCAGCTTCTAACAAGCCAAATCAATGCAGGAACAGAGATTCATTTAATGAACACATGCTTCATTTAACAATCATGTTGATTAGCATAACCACCATAGTAAATGGGTTGTAACATTGGATGTGATTCACTTAACAACTACCTTGCTTAACACTGGCGGTTCCATCCCATTGAAGTTGTAAGGATTAACTGTAACTGCAAATCCCTAGGCATAATGTGACATCTTTATTTTAGGGTTAGCACAGTCGATAAATTTAAGACACCGTATTTTGTAAACTCTAATCTAATGCTTAACAAATTTAGTAATAATAGCACTTAGACTTATATACCGCTCTACGTACTTTACAGCCCTCTCTAAGTGGTTTACAGAGTCATCATATTGCTCCCAGGATCTGTGTTCTCATTTTACTGACCTCAGAAGGGTGGAAGGATGAGTCAATCTTAATCGATCTCTCTACTGAGTCAATAAATCATGGTTCATCAAATTGGAATAAAGTCATGAAAATGTATGGTCCAAGAGTTATTTTACCCAAAATTTTGCTACAGCATCTAAAGTTTTCCGAAAGGACTTTGCATTTTTTTAAAATATCACAAGAGTAGGAAATTGATTAAATGTTTTACTAGTGATCATATCAGTAAGTAGTATGTGTGAAGTCAGCTTTTATAAGAAATCAGATGTATAATACTTTTGCCTAGTATTGAAGAAACTTTTCTGCTATATGAAACAAAGACAGCATGAATAGATAAAAGGAAATAAAGCAATCATTGCCCATTCTTGATTTCTATGGAGATTCCAGTCATGGTTATGCCAAAGGTGCTTTTCCAAAAAGCAACTGGGCTTTCTTGGTTTACTTCTTTCAAAAATTTTCACTTCTCATCCAAGAAGCATCTTCAGTTCTAACTGAATTGTGGGGAATGGAAGGATTTATATTTTTGAGAAGCAAAACCTTTGCAAAGAAGAAAAACAAGAATGTCCAGTTGGCTTTTGGGAAAGTACCTTTGGGATAACCATTGTAATTTTTTTTAATCTACTACAAGCACATGAACAGGTAAGGTTGACCCTCTAAATTGATCAGAATTTCCCATTTTTTAAAAAAAGCAGCTGTGAAATGTTACATATCTGCCCAGTAAAGCCTGGTGAAGCTAAATTAGTGACACCATTATATGCTATCAATTCAATGTCCTTTAATTAAATACTAATATCTGGACAAAACTTGTAATGTGCTCTTATATTTAGATGTGCGTACCTATCTCTGTTTATAACACTGCTTCAAGAAATTCACTAATTAAAATTAATGAGACTTCGTAAGCATCATTCCTTCTGGTTTATGCAAAAGCTTATAGAAGGTTGATTGTTACAACAAATAGGAGAGTGCACTTTGCTCACATGAGCTCCAAAGTACTTCTGAATTGATTTTTTGATATAGTATTACAGATGCTCCCAAATGGATTTTATTTCCTTTTCCACTCAATTTATGAAACAACACCCTATTCTTTTAATATTTATCATTTTGCAATTCAGGGAAAAATGAATATTGATACGCACTGATGTGGAAATGATTTTTCTAGCAAGGTTTCCAAGAAAAATCCGTTTAGAAATAGATTTTCTAAAAATAATTGCAGTTTGTCATATGACATCCACCTTAACATCTGTACAAATGTTTGTTTCCGTAGTAGACAGAAACACACACATACACACACGCACGCACGCGCGCACACTCTCACACACGCACAGAGACAGACACTTTCATATATAAGTTGGCTGGTGAATGACATATAATTTTTTACAGCAAGTTTATATTTCTTTCTCAGGCAGTTGTTTAGATTGGCGTTTATAGGAGAGCTTATCTAAACATCTTGTACATGTGCCTGAGGGACAGGCAATGAAAATTTGGAATGAATATTTGTTTTTTCTTTCTCACTTTCTCTTTTTGCTTTTAGGAACATGTATCCAATACCATTCTACAACAACCATTGGTAATAAGGCACAGCTAAGGTAAAGCCATTTTCTAGGATTTCCTTCATACGAAATGTGGTCTTGAGTACAAAAATTCACAATCAATTTACTTAATCTCCGTTCAGATCCATATTTGATAAACCAAGTGTTCTATTCAGTTTATGTAATTTCATTTTTTTATTATCGCTCCTGGAAATTACAAAATAGGCATTTTGTTTTATTATGAGGAAAGCACAATATAGGAAAACTTTGTTTCTGCAGAGCAATTCCCCCTATCCCTGAACAACAAAACAGGTTGAATAATACTATAATTTCCCAGGGTTTTTTAGGTAACGGCAAATGAAGTTACCCTTTATTACATCCAGATTACACATCCATTCAGCTCAGTGTGTGGACTCCAAAAGTGGAATCTATCTGTCAGGTTCTCCATGAAATGGGATTCCATGAAAAATCATGTGGGGGAGGGGGCAACATTCATTCAAATGCAGCAGTGACATTCATACTAAGTTTTATAAGTTCATCAGAAAAGAGGGGCTCATCAATTTCCATTCAGAAGCTTTCCCCCAAGGCATTTGTGGCCATAACTCATTGCTTTGCCTCATGATTGTAGGTCCTTGAATATTTTTTTAATATACTAACAAATAATATAATTAAGCCAACTCATCTGAAACTTGCCAAGCTTTGCAACCCATCTGATTTTATTTTCAAGACTTCTTTTAGTGGAAAACTCAAAAATGCTAGCCTCTAATTTCATAATCCCTGTAAAATAATAACGGCAAATGGCTACAATCCAGCACTTTGCTTGAAAGAGTTCCCATGTGGTGGTGGTGGGGGCGGGGCAGGGAAGCAAAGATAAAATGGTAGGGAGTAATCTCACCAGTTAGTTTTCTCAATAATTACAGCAACAATTGCAAACTACCCAGAGTTTCTGAAAGTCAGGCAGCACATAAATTTTATATATTGTTATTGTCAATGAATGTTTTGGATCTGTGGTTATTTGTGACTAGACAATACTCTTTACCAGCAGTTGGCAGCATACAGTATATGATATTCTCAAAAGTCAAAATGTGCCTTTTACCTCCAGAGGGATGCCCACCTTAGTCTACTCTGACTTGTAGCAGTTAATTACCAACTTTTACATCAACTGTTCCTTTAGCCTTTCATTAAAAATTTGCCTGTCTGGATAAATTTTGCCTGCAAAGTATGCCCTTTAGAATATTTTTCCAAACAATGGAGCATATATTGGGGAAGACACATATCCTGCTCATTTTACAAGATTGTGTGCCAAAATTACTGAATACATTGTTTTTAAAGCAAATAATTTGTTTACATGTTGACTTTTGTCCAAAAACCTTTATATTCCTGTTTCCTGTTCCTAAATTTGCATTAAATTATAACTATACAGATGAAGCCTATGAAAATGATTGGCTGAGTTTATATATTGTACTAAACTATGGTTTTGTTTAACTATGTTTATGGAATCAAATGCAATTGGATGGATTTGGAATACACTTTGGTTTACAAATTAGACTGGCTGATTTCACATGACGAATTAAGCACATTACCACTTCATGTAATATGCTGAGTCATCAATTGTTGTAATGAATCATTCTAAAACAATCTCTTAAATGATTTGAGTGACTCAGTTGTAATTGTCTTTGTCTGAGATGTTTATCCATACATATTTAGTGAAAGAGTGGATATTATTATGCTCATGGAAACAGTTCTATCACTTATACCAGAAAAGCAGAGTATATTTATTTATTATTTTACTATTATCCAAGATATGATAACTGTGATACAGCAAATTTCTCTGTTGATTCTTATTGATGGAAGTGACTATTGTAGCTATGGATTTTACGACTTAAAAAAAAGTTTTGATCTCAATTTTCTTGTATAGAAATTGTTCTGTTGTTTTGTATTGTCAGTCATATATTCTATGTAAGATGATTACATAAATTAAATAAATACATGTAGTCCTTGACTTACAATCACAATTGAGCCGAAAATTTCTCTTGTTAAGCGAGACATTTGTTATATGAATTTTGCTCTATGCCATTCATCCAGGTCATGGTTGTCCCAAAGGAAAGTTCCCAAACTGAACTTTCTGGTTTTTCTTTGAAGATGTTTCACTTCTCATTCAAGAAGCTTCTTCAGTTCTGACTGAATGGTAGAGAATGGGAGGATAACACATTTGTTAAGCGAATCTGGCTTCCTCATTGAGTTTGCTCATCACCAGGTTGTAGAAAGTAATCACATGACTCTGGGATTCTGCAATTATTGTAAGCGTAAAAATTGTCATGTCACTTTTTTTGCTGCTGCTGTAACTTCGAATGGTCACTAAATGAATTATTATAAGTTGAGGAATACTTGTAAATAGCTCTGGATTACTTCTCTCACAATAGGCTCATTTCTGTAGCTGGAAAAACTTAAGGGTTTAGGTACACTTATCAATCATCCTTCTTTCATAATCAGCTAATTTGACTGCATGCAGATGGGAAGCAAATAAATACATTTGCAGTACTGCACCTCTTTCAGGCTGATCCTGGGGTTCTAGTTATTATTTCTTTCAATTCATATAAAGTTTATTTTCAGTTTCATTCCAAATGCATTCTTCTTCATGATGGGAATCACTTGTTCCAATATTGGGGTCAACATGGGTAGATAAAAATTTCTGTGGTGGTACTAGCTTTTATTTGGACTTAAAAGAGTTCCAAGTTCTTGTTCTGCTAGTAGCATGCCTGCATTTGATTTATACTTTCAACAGCCTCTGTGCTACCAAATATACAACTTATATATATTGAACATTTCTTCTATCTAACACATAAGAGGCTGAATCTGCATCGTATTAGATTCAATATCTACATCTTTTTAGAAATGTTTTTAGGGTATTATTATGATCTATTGTTGGGTCAATCATTAATATGTCAGGATTTCCTCAACATAGGTACCTTTTAATACCACACATCAATTTTATGACATGCCAATAATAATGACTGTAGATGTTTGATGTTTTCATTCAAACAATAATCTAAGAAATGCAAGTGTTGACTATTGCAGTTTTCCTTATTTAGCTTTAGCTGCTAGTAATCGGAATGTGATATAGGAGAATAAAATAAAGCAGCTTTAGACAAATGTGTCCTATTCTGTAATGCAAGAATGTGACACTGGTCTCCAATGAGTTAAATTTCTAGCATTAAAACAAACTTGTAATGAATTAATTTTTTTTCTCTGTTGCTACCTCAGAATTTATCATTTATGTTGACCCGTTTTTCCATGTGTTTCTCTTGCTTAAGTTCTCTCTTGAGTTTCTTTTTAAGAGCAATGGGAACCATTCTTGATGCAAGGAAAAGTACTTAAACATCTGGTTCCAGCTTTATTTGACACTGGTCTGGTACACAGCCATAACCTGTAAACACATCTGCAAAACATTCATTCCTTTTGTTAGTTTAATTTTTGCCTATACCTTTTAAAAAGTTCATTAGTTACTAGCACAATGTTGATATGTAAAATTTCAGAGGATGCCTTTTTATTTTGCTCATATTTCAAAACATACCCCGTTCCAAATGCATGTTGTGCATTGACTTATCGTCAATGGACAATAGGATTGAATTGAATTAAACATATGTATATGTTTATGTATTTTTATATCTATACCTATCTCCAAAAGTGTTGATCATAATGGTTGGAATTATTACTCAATAGTAAAGTTAGCCTGTCTCCCTTTTTTTCTCTTTCTCCTCCCATTCATCCACCCATCCATCTATCCATCCATCAATTCATCCATCTACCTTTAACTAATGAATATGGTCACCAATTCACTACTGTAACTCTTGAATATTTAAGATTTTTCTCTATGTACTTCATTCAGTATTTATTACAACTACTACTACTTCAGCCCTGCAGAAAATCTGTCTTCTCTTTTCATTAAATAAATAGTTATTTTATCTTATTTTGAAATGTGGATTGTTTTTGTTGAACTTTCTGTAAACTGCCCAGGAAAAATATTGCTTGGAAAGTGGGTTATAAGCAAACAGCTTTATAATTAGACTGGAATCTTCAAGCATCAACACGACTTAGTGATCTGTATATATAAAAGGGAGAGTTAGAACAACTATTTTGATTTCATACAAAAATCTGACCACAGGAGTAGTTCTACACTCTTATGTGTTCAATTCAGTATAAAATCAACATAAGTTATGCCTTCTCTTGCCATCTGTGTACTTTGAGATTCCTTTGCGTGTACACATGCACATTCACAAGCTGTTAATTTGCAATTTTTATATAATTTTCTTTCAGATCATATTCCATTTCAAAGAAACATGGATAAGCAAAGTTCATGACTAGGAATTGCTAAAAAAAGCAGTAACAAGGCAATTAAAAACTCAAGAAATAGAAGGTGCTAACTATGTTTACAAACATACAGGTTTTGCTTGAAGACTTCTAAATTATTGAAGTTATTTAAATACAATGTTTCTGAAATATAACTACTGGTTCTAAATGTACAGACTAAGTGTGTTTTAAAAATTTAATTTAATTATTGCTGCTGCTTCCTCCTGCCAGAGGAAAAAAAAATCTGCCAGCATTTTAAAAGGAATGTATTGAAAGTATAATAATAAAATCCTTGCATGTTATGGATTTAATTAACATTTTACTCCTTTGGGATTCTAATTGTGCAATAACAGGAGTTCCTTAGATTTTAAATACCACAGACAGGAATTTCACTAAAAACAGATGTGGAACCTTTATGTTGGCCTTCTTACTGGTTTTTATAACTAGTGCTGTTGGTCATTGGTACCTATTAATATGTTTGTTATTTGGATTACAGACCTAGAAAAACTATATTGTTTTTCTCATGAAACTATATGTTAATGAGGGGCAGTTAGATTTGCACTTCTGCAATACAGTCCCTTGCTCTTAATGAAATGTAAAGGTAACTTTAAAAAAAAGAGAATATTCTACTCCAATTTGAAAAGGCCCTGAAACATAGATAAAACACACATAGATGTACAGACTCAGTTTTGGTAAACTTGCAATAACCCTAACCCTTTTTTCCAATGAAAATGGTTCTTGGTTATTCCTCCTAATAATTCAATATGAGTCATAATTTAATGGCTCTTGAGGTTATTTAAACCTGTTGTTTTATTTTTAAAATATGTTTCTTTTTGTTTAAGTTTTTCAGATGTTTTGCCACTCTATTACACATGGGCATATTTATTTATGCATTTATGTCTTTATTGGATACTTTGTGCTTATTTATATCTTTGAAACCCATTAAATAATGAATGTCTGATTTGGCAATGCCCTCTAAGCAAAAGGATTGATTGACCAAGCAAAAGGATTGAATACACTTAGCTGGAGTGCAAAATCTTTACTAAACACTGACGCCACACAAACAGTTCCACTCACTTCCAGTTCCTAGCAAAGCTCCCTTAACCATTATTTTTTTTTCTTTTTACAGTTCTATAGTTCCTTAATTTGGGATAGAATTGGACTAAATAGAGCTGAGCATTTAGTGGCTGGATGCCCTTTCTGGATGCCTAGGTGGAGTTCGCAGCAGATATTTTTTCTTTTGTGTTCTGAAAGAGAAATATCTGCTGCTATCTAGGATTGAATTCTCAACTTTCCAAGTGGATGATGAGCATCTTTGCCACGAGGCCATCATGCCATTCCTCCCTTAATCATTATTACTGGTATGTTATGGCTTGCTTTTAACCTCCCTGTTTATACATTCCTTCCTAATCACCTACAAGTCAAATCTTCCTCTTAAAAGATAGGGTTCAGGTATCAAGGAGGCTTCTGCCTTGCATTCTGTATCTCAGTCCTAGGCCAACAGCCATTCTCCACCATCAAACATTTCCACCATCTTTTTATTACCTCTGGCCAACAGAGTAAGAAATAACAAACAGTAACAGGTTAGCTATGAAATACCCATGCCCTCCTTCCATCTGCCATCTGGAGGGAGAGCAATTATTAGTAAATCCAGCATTCCTAACTCAATAAAATCTTTCACCATTGTTCCATCTGAAGCGCCTTCATAAATTTATGAGGAAAAATTGACAACCCACCAAGATTAAAAAAAAAAAACTAAAACAATCAAGGTGATAAATAATCAGTGGGTTTTTTTTGAATTTGTCTTTTTTTCCTCTTGAAAAAGTTGGATGAAAAGATAATAATTGAAATACAAATCTGTGGAGATAATTGGCAATAAATAGTGCATTTTATTTTTCTTTATAGGGAAGATTTGTTGAATTTTCCTGTTATTTATTTGTTAGGAGTCAGAATTAAGTGATTTTGGTTTGCCACACCAAAGTGGGAATATGTTTACTTCTTGCAATTAACTGTTTTTTAACTGCTCAGGCTGTGCTGAGGCCTCAAAAGTTGGACATTTGAGAGTCCCATTGCGGACTAAAAGTTGAAGAATGAAAGATTTCCTCTGTCTTTCTTCCACATGCTGATAACTACTCAAAAAAGTTTGTAAGCTTTCTTGCAGACAGCTAATCTCAAAGGAAACATTGGTTATGAATGTTCTTATTGATGACTAATGATGCATTATTCCTATATGTCAGTTAGGTATTTCCTATGGAAAACAATAAAAACACGAATATTGGCCCATTTGTTTAAACTACTGGAAGTTTTCAACACTACATTAGTATTTTAACAATTGTGAAAGTTTTTTTGCTTTGGATCCTATTGTCTTCAGATGAATTTGGATGACAGTTAAGGAAGAAAGTGAAAATTCTAATTAAACATTGCATATTCTGTTCATTAAGCCTATGAATTCTGATCAGAGCCTTAAAAACAAAGACTAGGTGTTCTAGCAGCTTTGCTTTGATTCAGCTCTGCAGCAATTTATGCAAATAGTTTTTATTGCTATAAGTGATTAAAAGAAAGTTTTGCATTTTCAGTTGTACAAAAAATTGGAAGGAGAGGGAAGCAAGTTGTTTGGGTAAGTCTCCCTCGCCTTTCACACATCTCACTCACATGCACCCCATAACCTCTTTCCCAGCTTCCCAGTGCTCACACACACATAAATGCCCTCACCCCATGCCTTATTTCCCTGGCTTCCTTTCATTTACATGTACCCAGTATCCTCATTATGAACTTGCTCCATATCACTGCATTTCCCTCTTGCAAGCAATGTATGACCTAGTCTGGGTCTCAAGAACCGCATCAACCACTCTGTGGCACTTCCACCCTTATTTACTTATTTTGAAAATTTATATTGCCACATACTCACCCTGACGACTCAAGGCAGCTTACAGTAAAAGTAAAAACACAATATAAAAGAAATAAAATGAAATAATAATAATATTAATAGTAATATTTATTATTAATAATTAATAATAATTATTATTATTTAACAATCTGATAGAAAACAGGTAGAACAAAAAGGAACAAAAAGGAAATTATAAAAAATCAAGAGGAACAAAAGATCAGTTGCTCATTGACAAAATGGTTATAAAATGCAAGATGAAGAAAAAAAATTCTAATATGGCATGGATCGATTACAAGAAGGCATTTGACTCACTACCCCATGGTTGGATTAATGACTGTCTGGAAAACTTTGGAATCAGCAAAAATATTTGTACATTTTTGAAAGCAAACATGAAAAATGAAAAACAATTCTAACAGCAAATGGGGAGAACATTGGTGAAGTCAACATCAGAAGAGGAAACTTCCAAGGGGACTCATTTTCACCACTACTGTTCAACATCACATTAATTCCACTGACAATAATCCTATGAAACTCAAAACTGGGATATCAAATCTCAGGCCAACATGGCAAGGTAAACAATCTACTATACATGGATGGCTTAAAATTGTATGCGAAGAGTCCCACAGAACTTGAATCAATACTCAACACAATCCAACTGTTCATTAGTGACATCAGAATGAACTTTGGACTTGAGAAATGCACCATATTACCCAGGCAGTGAGGAAAAATGGAAAAAATAGAAGGAATAGAACTGGGAAATAGAGTTTTTACTTGGGATTTCTTCTCAGTTAAAGAGCCACATGACTGGAGTTACAACAACAACCAGACTGATGGATTGTAGTCACTAAGTGATATGGTCCTATGATGTCACGTAAAATACTCCTCAGAAGTTTCTCTATGATACATTCTGGGCTACCGTTTCTAGATGAAAGCAAACCAACCATGTTACTTTGTTCCCTCCAGATTTCTCCTACAGATCTAGCATTACAGGATGAGAAAACTCATCAGTGGTGGACACTCAAGGAGAAAAATTCCATGGTTCTGCCCAAAATGTTTCTAGATGGCTTTAACAAGCACTTTGGGACTTTTCACAGACTGCAAAATCTGGGACTTTGCCAGAACTACCAAAGCTTTTCTTGGCTGGACACTTTCTGTGAACTGTGGGGCAATCCTGTAATAAATGTTGAATTTCTTTAATTTAGAATGTTTTGGTGCATGCCCCATTTTTTTCCATGATGCAGAATGAGTCCTGTAATATTACTAAAAGGGCTCGGCTAGGAAATTGTTTTTGAAAGGTCTGGCAGAAAAGGCAGAAAGAAGTTTTTTCTCATAGTAACGACCCACAGTAACTTAAGGCAAAGTGCATAGTTTCATTAATAAAAAATGCATTGTCTTTTTGCCTTGACAAAACTAACCACATCTCTTTCAGAGTGCAAATGTTTTTGTCAAACTGAACGTAGGTTACTTTGCACCAGCTTATTAACTGCTTCTTGACTTTTTCTTTCACCTCTGATAAATGGGGTCTAGTCTTCCATTTCATGCTTTGTTTTTAAATTTACAAAAGCTGGTGCTCTTTGGCTCCACTTCTGTATCATGGACACAAGTCTAATATTCTAGTATTCAGAAAAAAAGTAGATACAGTTCCAACTTTGGTCTAATTTTGTGAAAGGCATAGGCTACAAATGTTCAGTTGTGTATCCATATACTAAGCAACTCTTGAGTATCATTCATCAGCAAGCCAGGCACAGGCTGTTTCATCAGACCATTTCACTTTAAGTGCTTGTTAAACTAATATTGACTTTTCCCATTAAAACAAAATCTGATATTTATGCCTAGAAGTCTGGAAAAAATTTCAGGAAAGAAAAGAATGGATCTTCTTGACCTTTTCTTTATTTTCTCTCTATACCTTTGAGGATTAGTTTATTTGTGATGTAAACCTAATTGAGGATGCAAAGAGTGAAGACATTCAGACATAGAATCTATATTTTCTATAGATTTTTTCGCCTGTACTGTTTTTAAAAAGAAAAAAGAAAAAAACAACATTCTGGAAAATGTCTTTACCATTTTAATTAGTCTGTTTGAGATCCTTGAAAATCTGCTAACAAATTTGTTTGCCTTTTATAAACATGGTTTGATTTTTCTTACCTGTATCCATTCTCTAGTAGAATCAATTTCAGGTGTCCATCCATTTTCAGGATAATTTAAACGGGATCTTTCAGATGACCACTGGGGGTTATATTGGGAAGAGGCAGTAATCTGGTCAGAATGAATTTCACCAGATTCCATGCCAAGTGGTTCCATGCATTGGAAATCTGAGCAAAAAAACAAGCATTGATATTCTTATTGCATCCTTTTTAGACAGGAATACTTAAGTATTATTATGGTGCTTTATAAATAAAAAACTGCTGCAATATAAAGATAGTTCTGATTTCAGCTTTTAGGATTATGCTAGACAATCCATGATCTGCTGGGGAATCATTTCAGAGACATTACTTTACTTAATGGAGAAACTGAATAACCACAGGAGGGCAACGAAAAGTGGAAGCATGAGCAACTTCCAATTTCCTGCTGGCTTCCCCAATGATTTTCCTTGTGGGAACTGGCAGGGAGCACTGGCAATGACTATCACATGACCATGGCTGATTGTGGTGGTAGTACAGCCATATGACCATGCTGAAAAAAACCCACAACTTTGCCAAATTTCAATCTAACAGGAGCAATGGATCTGGTGTTTGAATGCATTCAATAAGTTAGTCTGTTTAAGGTGCACCAATGTACCTTACATAATTTTCTGTATTTGATATATTTGTTTTGATTAGAGATTTTTGCATTACAACCTATCTGCTCTTCCCTTTACCCCACTTCATTCTAGTCCTTATAACAAGTGTTAAATTCATGCGAAGAAAACATTTGTGAAGCAATAAATAGTATAATAACATAAGAAAGGACAAATGAAGTGATGAATATAATTAAACTTCATTGAAATTTAAATTGGGTGTGAAATTTTATTAGAAAAGATTAAATTGGATCTGGTTGGTCAGCATGTTTCCCAGTTGAAAGAAATATTTTTATAAAGCCAAAGAGAAAAATTACAATTGATTGTACCAGGATTTTATATAGATAAGGGTTGTTACTTTGAAAATAGAAAATGTGTTTTGTCTGCTGTAATTGTATTGTGCAATTAAGAGCTCCTGAAACTTAAAATGGAATCTCCTATAAAGCTGTCAAGAACTCTCAAGCTTATTAACTGGAGAATTATCTCCATAAAACATAGAATAAGATTTTTTTTTGTTTTTTTAACATTATTTTGCTTGGAAAACAAATCAAGCAAAAGATACTAGGTGAGGTGCTGATTAGTTGGCAGTAGATGGGATTCATAATTCTTGAAAGACAACAGACCACTTGTCTTTGATAAGAATTTCCCAAATTTTAAAGTAGAATAACTTTCCGATCAGAATGATAATTTGGGGTCCTTCATGCTCTCTGAGCTTAGTTGTTTTCTTGGAGACATTTCATTATGTAACTAGTTTGGGTAACAAAATGTCTGCAAGAAAACAACAGGGACCTCTCATTTCAACTATAACCTACAAATATTAAAGTGGTAATTTCCAGTCTCACTACAAAGAGATTCCTGGTTATGCTGTTTTTTTTCCTGGACATTGACAGTTATTTTTAAATTTAATTCTTTCCCCCCCCCCACCTCTTTTTTTCCCCTGATCCTTCCTCTCTTTTTCTCTGATTCTGACCTTTAACTCTATCTTGAAATTACTTAGTTATCTTACATGCAGAATGAAAACAGACAGAAATATTATTTCCCTATGAATGTCATGTTTTTATTGTTATTTTAATATTATTCATGGCCTCATGTTTTTTAGTTGCATTGTCTTCGTCTGGGTTATGAAGGGAATGATATTTTGATATTTTGTAGTTTCTGAAGATATTTAATTTTAATTGTTATTAAATAAGAGAGTAGCATCTGTATACAAATTCTACCTACCTTCTGTACACCAACTTACCTTATATCATCATATTTAATGACATTTTTAAATGGTCATTTCAGTAATCAGATTTAAGATGAAAAGTATTCTGTGTTAGCAAAATAATATATGATCTTATTATTTATGAAAACTGAAAAATGGAAACATTTGTGAGAAATCTATGTATTACAAAAACTCTTGTGTCTGTTGGTTTTTTGTAACCTTCATTGGATGAAATTGTGCATCATAGCACACCAAGTTTTGAATCAATGTACCTCAACTGGGGTAATTTACAGAATGCGTACGAAATATGAGACCTATGATTCTCATATAATTGAAATCTGGCAAAGCTGAGACTCTCCAGAGCTGCTGCACTATCACAATTATCTATAATCACATGATTGACACTTCCAAATTCATTGTAGAATAGAATAGAATAGGATAGAACAGAACAGAACAGAACAGAACAGAACAGAACAGAACAGAACAGAACAGAACAGAATAGAATTCTTGATTGGCCAAGTGTGATTGGACACACAAGGAATTTGTCTCCGGTGTGTAGGCTCTCAATGTACATAAAAGGAAATGGTACATTCATCAGACTGATGAAGCAACAGGTGTGAAAGAACATGACAACCTGTGGTTGGACTGGATGACCTACAAGTTCCCTTCCGACTCTGTTATTCTTTTAATTCTGTCTACATTCCCACACCCCATAAAGTTTTACAGCCTCGGCCTTAAAAAAAAACAAAAAAACTTTCTCCAGCAGCTAAGAGTTTGCTCAACACAGCAGCATCCCTCTTTAACCGAGATGCCAGATCTTCTCATCTCCCTTTTTTTTTAAATTAATAGCCTAAAGCTAAGTTTTGCAGTCACAAAGAGAGAGGCCCATTAAAACAGAGTGTCAGTCTAGCTGGAACACGATAATTACTTCATTTTAGGTGGGAATGGATTCAACCCCACGAGGACTCGGCTAACAAGTTGGGATCTTAATTCTCCCCATCGTCAGCTAGAGCTTCGGGAAATGTTCCCAGCAAATGCTTCCTGCTTCAACCTAGCCAAGAGATTCTTTCTCAGATGGCAAAGGGAAGCTAATTTCAAAAAAGAGAGAAAGAAATCAGAAAATGGGTTCCCGTACATCTCGAAACAATTCCCTGGATGCATCCAGTAGGAGCAGCAGGACTCGTTCTCCACCCAATTAACCGAAGACCAAAGGGAGGTTCGAAACATCCCTTCCAGTATTAGTTTGATGTCTGGGCAACAGAGGAGCAGAAGGCATGGGGGTTGGGGGGGATGAATTGCTGGGCCCAGCCTGGAAATTTGAAGAGGGCTCAAGAGGTCAGGCAGTTCTTCAGAGAGAAAGGAAAACAGAAGTCAAGTCCAAAAGGCAATTTATTTCAGGCTTATTGGCCAAAATTAACTGTATTGATTTTTTATTTTTATTTTTTTAACCCAGTTTGTAGGTCCTTATCTATTGAGCATCAGGAAATTCACCCGCTGGTATATAACAGATTAAACTAACGGGGTTGTTTATATATATGTGTGTTTCTTCTTTCCTGCTTCTCAGAAATTTCAGAAGAAAAAAAATAAGCGGAGGGGAGGTGCTATTTCAAACTCTATTACATTTGAGAAGAGGCTGCTCTACATTTTTGAAGATACAAACAAACTGCCAGTTCAGCCCTGCTCCTGTTTGTAGAGAGGTCCTGGGTGCTGACTGAGCTTGTTTGTCTTCTTGCAATGCTGATGATGTTACCTAGTTGGGTCATGAAAGGTCTGCAAGAAAACAGACAAGCTCAGAGAGTATCAAGGACCTCATAATCCCCCTTCCTCTCCTCTTCCTTTTACACCTCTTCCTCTTCCTCCACCTCTTCTTCTCCCTTTCCACAGATGCTATTCCTTTCTCGCACTGATGATGTTACCTAGTTGGGTCATAAAATATCTGCAAGCAAGAAACCAAGCATAGAGAACATCAAGGACCCCTCATTTCAACCCTGAGTTACAAATATTCTTCTTTATTGTTTGTTGCATGATCTAATTCTAATCCCATGCAATTTTCCTGGCATCACCTTCTTCCGAGATATTTTTCATCCTTTTGCCTGTAAAATATTGGACATGCTGTTCTTTGACACACACACACACACACACCAGTCCACAATCCTTGTTTTTAACCCAGTTACCTAATTTGAATAACCCTTTGCGGCTAATTTAATTACCCCTGGCCTGCAAACTAACAGACAGCTGTTAGAAAAATGGTTATTGCATTATTAATACGCTTCAATAATTTCCTATTAAAACTATACTGTTCATATTTTTTTCTCTCTCCCTGTATTTCTTCCTCCTTAATTAGTCTATTTAAAACTTTGAAGGGATATTCTCTCCGTGCTAAATGGGAGCGTGGGGGAAATTACATTTTTGATGGACTACTTCTCCGATAGGCCAGCAAATAAGATGGGTTGAGTTGTTCATTATTGTCAGGTTTTCTCGCAACGCCTGCTAATGGGGCAGTCCATCTGCATGGCGATTCCCAGCATTTCAATGGAGCCCCTCTTCGATATGGACATTGTTATGGGGGGATGCCCAGGAAACCTGCTAGAGACCAAGATCGGTTCACTTTCTCACATCTGTTTGGCCATCAGGTATGATGTTCTGCAACCCAACGACAGATACTTGTTGAGGAAGGAAGGAAGGAAGGAAGGAAGGAAGGAAGGAAGGACGGAAGGAAGGAAGGAAGGAAGGAAGGAAGGAAGGAA